>CM057822.1:57492125-57744090 GCA_030067965.1 Latrodectus elegans
ATTATTGAAATTATGCAAAAAATTTATTTTATCAGAATAGAAAATATATATATATATATATATATATATATATATATATATATATATATATATATATATATATATATATATATATATATATATATATATATATATATATATATATATATATATATATATATAACTTTTCCATTTAATTACAATTATTTTATAATTATTAAGATACATGAAATATTTTTCATATAATTATATTATAAATTGGATGAGTAATTTCATTTATTATCATATTCTTTTATTTTTTACTTTCAGTAAAACATGTATTATTTGCTACTTTTCTATAATTTAACACAAGATTAAAAATAATAAATATGTAACAAAATACTGGTTAAATAATACTATACATTACAATTTCTGCATGTGATAGTGAGAAATACAATCTTTTGTCTGTAAATGTATTTTATAAAATCATCCAAAAATATTTACTTTGGGAAGAAGTGATACTGAGTATTAGAATATGCAGAACCAAAACAAAACACGCAGTGTTTTTTTTTTTTTTTTTTTTTTTTTCTTTTTTTTAAATAGGACGGCATATTTTGCTTAGAAATTATAGGAAAATGAAATTCTTTATCTTTTTTCTCTGAAAAAATACATAATATTTTAAACTTTCTTTAAAAAATTAATTTAATGTTTAGAAATAATAAGTTTATCTTAACCGCACTATTCTTTAGCAGGACCTATACTTTCGAAAAGATTTTTTAACGAAATTGAATTTCAAAATGTACTCCTTAGATATCCCCATACACGGTTCCAATCTTCATCAAAAAATCGGTAAAAATCTTAATCTAAATTTACGAAAAAATATCCTTTTTTTACAATTTACGAATTTTTTTAATTATTATTTCCTCAAATAACTTACTGGAAATAGTAAATTTGCATTAATTATAAATGGCTTGAATAAATTCATTTAGATAGGTATCCTGAAATTTCTTCATTTTCCATCTGAATTTAAAGATTGATCCTGTAGTTCACTGTCTCTGAATAGCACAACTTATACACTACTTTATAAACACAAATACAATTTAAAATTTTATCTGACCATTATTTTTAATTTCTTGATTGATTGATACAATTTGTTATCTACATCCGTTCATCCTGTTAAAACCATTCAATAATATTTGCAAGAAATACAATTTAATTTTCGTCCACTGAATGGCAACAGCATTTGCAATAGATTTGTATATTTATCAATACCTTTCAAGTGCTGTCAGATTTTTTTTGATTGCATAAATTATTAAGTTCGAGACTTGAATATGAAATATTGATAGAATAAGTATTGAAGTTTTGTATTTAACTTCTTAAGTTATAGTATTCTTCATCTTTATTATTTATTTAATGATGATATCTAATTGAACACAAAAAATAGTTTAGAATTATTTACTGATTATTTATAATATATCAAGAATATTAAGCATTGCGTGTATATATATTAAATGAAGCAATAAATATTTTTATCTTATAAATCTCATTTATATAAGAAAAAATTTATATTTCTCAAATCAGCTGATGTTGTACATATTTGTTTTTTGAAATAATGGAAGAAAAGGTTTTCAACATTGATTAATATTTTTTTTTCATAAATTGTCATACCTATTACATCACACACATATAATTTACGAATGAAACAAAGAATAATATTTTATTCTACTACTAAATTTAGGATTTATACTATAGAAGTTCATGTCAGATATTTGTTGATCATTAATGTCTGTTATTTGATTTAAAATATGCATAATATATTAAAACGTTAAATGGTAATATGGATAGCATGTTATAAATATTCATTGAAATAGACTGTTTTAATATTACCATGCTTAGAATGATAGGGAAATTAATAAAAATGTTTCTGAAATATATAACAAAATGTATTGTGTTGTGTATTTCTTTTTAAAATATTAAATATTATTTATTTATAATGTTATTTAGAAAATAATATATGAAGAGTAATTATTAGACAAGCATATAAATATCAGTAAATGTGTGTGCAAATGTTAAGATAACAGGTGCTTTTTTGGCTAAAATTAAATGAAAAATTACTGAGATTCATAAAATGCATAGCTGAGACACAACATTTTGTACTTTTTTTGAAACGGCGAAAGCTTAGTCGCGCAAAATTAAGTATAATGCATACAATATAGATTCAAACAAAAAGATAACTTTATTTATTTCTGAATATCGATAAACACGATTGATTGTTCAAGAGAAGAAAAACAAAGTAGGTGTTTTATAGTATGGAATATGCCCTTCTCTTAATGCAAGTTTTGCTTCGAGCCCGTCTCTTGATATTCACGAAAAATCTATCCAACAATTCTTGAAGTAAACCAGTACATACCGTATATGGTATTTAAATCCTTTCAGAGCAAGTCAATCCTATTCTGTAATATTTTCGCTTTCCAATAATAGTTAAGTTAGATGTGGTCCTGAATTATCATCCATAAACACGAAATCCACTCCACTAGCAACAAAAAGTAGATTTATATATGCAAAGATGTGTGCGCGTGTGTGTCCTCCTTACAATAGTGATCTCCGGTTACACAGACTCCCCCAAAACGTTAAGTTCCGTCCGCATGTTCCATTATTGCTTTTCTAGATGGTAAATCAAGGCTAATAGTAACAGTCATTATGTATGAAAATACTGCATTCAAACTGTGTCCGGAACTCTCACCTAATTAACAAGCTTTGAAAATCACTTGGTACAATGTGGAAAAACATTGATGAACCATATAAAGGAACATTAATAAGATGTTTAATATTTGAGCTTCTTGCTTCTTTCTAAATGATGGCACCTATATTGTATTTTCTACTTCTTTTTTTCTTTGATAAGTACACAGTTCATCAGAATATTAATTCATGAAATGTATAATGGCATAAAGGTATGTCGAAGGCATATCTGCCATATTTCTACCTTTTACACATTTATAAATAATTTAACAGTAATAACGAGTCAATTTAAATTGCTCTCAAACATTATTTTTAACATTTTCTAAGAAAAACACATAGAAAAAAGGTAGCAAAAATGATGGAAATTAAATACGTCAGATTGAAAATAATTTGAAGCATTTTTAGCATCAGGAATTTGAAGAATTATTTTAAGCATTTTCTCGAGGAAAGAACTAAAAGCAGAGATAATTTAAGTTCTGAATTGCTATATTATCTTTTCATTAGATAATTTACATTGCATATTAACCTTAATTAGTATTAAGAAAATCTAATAAATCCAAATTTTAAGAAGTTATTATCTCGCATTTTCAATATATTCATTATATATAACTTAAAATATTTCATGCAAATATTTCATTATAAATTAAAATATTGAAAACAAAGCATAATTTAATGTTTGTAAAAATCAAAATAGCTTGTCAAAAAGAAGGTAGGTATGACATTTTAAAAAGTAATATCTTCATACTATTTTTCAACTGATATTTAACATGCAGAGCAACGCATAGAAAAATTATAAAATAAGATCTTTACATTGAAAGATAAAAATTAATCATTGAATGCCTTGTAAAAAAAAATGAAACTGCTCTCAAATGTTTCATAAAAAATAATATAAAATAAAAAATATATATTTAAAAAAAACTATTGTCGAAAAAAAAGTATTTTTGAAGAAGTTTTTAAATTAACAAATGAGTATAAGAGTTAAAGAGCTGTTCATACGAAAGAAAAACTACAGAATACATTAAGGCCATTTCTACTTTAATTGAATTATTATTTAGTGAGTTTTATTTAATTTATAAAATATCATGGATATCTATAACCTTTGAAACATGTAAAATTGTGTTATTTTTAAGCAGACATTATATATGATCCTTCATTATTGCTTCTTATACTTAGGAAATATTACCTAACAATGTTTGTTCCATGAGTTAAAAAATAGAGTTATAAATAAGATTTCCATATTCTTAATTAACATACGTGATAAATATGAAGTTTTCATTTATTCGTACATTTAAGTGATGAAAATACCTGTTTTTCCTTTTAAAGTGTAAGTGAAACTTCCTAATCTCTTTTCAATAAGATGTTGAAATTTTATAAAATGTATTATAATACAATACTTAAGATAAATATACTTGCAAGAATAGTTTAAGTTGTGGAAGCGAATCTGAGATTTTCTTAGCATTAATAAATATCAATGAAAATTTACTGCTGATTATTTTCTTCCCGAATAATTAATCCCAACTCGTATTACTCTTTACGCGAATATCCTATATTTATCTAATATAGCATGAATGAAACAAAAACGTTATCAGAATAATAAAAGAAATATTAGAACTGCATAACGCTCTGATAACATAAATTCGAGAAAGGCAAATGAAATACGCTCAGAAATAATGGCAACATTTATCATTGTCTAGGCCACGCTTCTCAACTCTATTATAAATGTCAGAAGGTAATGGAAAACCTATAGCTCTTTAAGCGACCGATATTCAAGAAGCTTCTGCTCTAATGCCAAATGTTTTGAACCGTTAGAGAAGAGAAGAACAATAAAACAGTTTCTCTATTCTTTCAATCGCTGAGATCTAACCGATTCGACTTTTATGATTTTCCGACATGAAGATATCTCCAGTAGGGTTGAATTTCTATGCAGAGAAATAATTGAAGCCGTTAGTATTAGTTTCATTGAAAGAAACGAAAAAAAAAATGAATTTATTTTATTTTGTAGAATATAATCATTGAGAAATTTATTTCAAAATAGCCGAACAATTTGAAAGCATTTGTATTTTGAATCATTATTCTTTTGGAGCAATTTTGTTTTAAAATATTTTATATAATATAGTTTATTTTTTGGTCATTGGATTAATAGTTTTCTTGTGATATCTTAATTGGTTTATGAATTAAATCTTTATCACCTTTATATTGGAACAGAAAAAGTGTGAAACACACACATACATATATGCTTTTTTATCCATAAATTTCCTAAATCTTTTTTTCTAATAAATGTATCATAATAAATAATTAAAGTTTTTTAACACATCATAAATATGTTAAATTTCCTACTTAAAAAAAGATTATTTACAAGAATATTCTAAAACTGCATGTGTGTAACTATTTAAAATATCTTATAAATAAAATGTTTTTCGGAAACTTATAATATGCAATACAAATACAAAATAAGTAAAATTAAATGTGTGCTTTGGATAATTTATTAGTTAAAATCCCATAAAATATATAACAACCTATTTCATAAAAACTTGGATAAAATTATTATGATTTCCTACAAAAATAAATATAAAATGCAATAAATTCGTACACATGTGATCAAAATTTTAAATAAAACTAAAATTTCGTATTAAATTACAATCAAGGTATTTTTTAACATAAATACATTTATATGACAAATAAAAACTATAGTTTGTCAGGTAAACATTTATATGTCCCTCTTATAGGATAATATTAATATATTTTTTATTGGTAATGTTTAAAGTGAAGAAAAATCTTATGGCAATCTGTTAAGAAAAATAATTTAAGAGAATTAATAAATTTCTACATTCTATTTGTTATTTGAGAGAAGGAAACAGCTAAAGTAATTGAATACATAAAGAAGCACGCAGAACAATTTTTTTCTAAAATTATATATGAAAAAAGAAACATTGAAAAGTAAAAACAAATATCAGCTTATGAATATATTCTACGTAAACTAAGCTCTCTTCTCTTATAAAAAAAAAAAAAAAAAAAAAAAAAAAACCCATCAAACAAGCAGAAAAAAACAGGATATTTCTTAAAAGAGATAGTCCTAACGTAGTATACATAAGCTCCCACAGGATGAAAAAACAAATTTAACAATATTTACAGTAATCACACAAGAGTACCCAAACAGTTTTAAAAATATTGTTTTAAAGACCAAACAAGCCCGGAGACATAAAAAAAGAAGAAGAAGAAAAAACCAAACAAACAACCAAACAGAAAGGATCACGACGGAAGAACTAAACAAATATTGTGAAAAAAAAAAAAAAAAGACTGCTCTAAACAAGTAAAGAATTGAAAACTTTTCAAATCATGATACTCGCTGTTTTCGATACTCCAATTTTAACACAACATTCGTAGGAAAAAGCTGGTAAACGAATAGAAAATTGAGTTACCAAAGGCTTTCGTGGCATATTAAGTCCATTTGAAACCGAGTACTTCGTTTCTCAGTAGAGGATTGAGTCTGCTTCATTTATCTGCTGTTCCGCTAAAGTTGCGTTTAAATTTAGGGTTGCTGGGCATAGAAAATTAGTTTGAGCGGATTCGTAATCAGAAGTTAAAACTTCCCAAGCCCTTCTTTCTCTTTTGTTTACTTCCAAAGAGAGAGGTGAAGCTTTTCTCGAACAATGACTGCATGCTTAGTGCGGCAAGGAAAATTGGAATCGCTGCTTAGGTATTATTTACGAAATTGGAAGATAGGCTTAGAAAAGTGGAAAGGAAATGAATTGCTTAGAAACTCAATTTAAAATTCCAATTAAATATATTGACTCCTTCCTTTTTTGTATTTTGTGACAAGCATTGAACGTTTCGAGGTTATTATAAAAGTCGACTTGAAACATGCACATTTGTCCTAAATCAATTAAACTGTTTCGTTTTCTAATATGTAACCACTAATAATATATTGCTACTTAAATATAGCAGTAATACAACCAAATTTAATTGATTTCAATCATAGAAAAAGTGTAAGACCTACAGAAATTTCACACACACAATTTATGAATTTATATATTACATGTATTTTTTAAAATATATTTAAACCTAAAATATTTAAAACTTTCCATTGAAGGATTTTTTAAGGCACAAATGCTTTTAAATAGATATTGTTTAATTATAGTTTTTGCTTTATAAATATTTTTCAAATATTTTAAGAAATAAACATATATTTTGTTACGTAAAAAATTATATCATGCAATGAAATTATAATTTGAAATAAGCATATTAATATGCATTAGAATATATGAACCGTTAAATGTTTCAATAGTTAAATTAATGGGATCATAAAAATAATCAGAAATTTGCATTCTGTTTTATTCAAAATTTTAAAACATATTTTATTTTTAAAAGTATGTATTTTATTTTTAAAAGTATATAAAATGTGTTTTATAGCTTTTCACGTATTAATGCTTAAATTTATTAGAAAATGGTATTTTAATATTAATTTCAGTTTGTAATTGACAATGATAAAACACAATTTTTAAAACATTGTGTCAAAATATTTAAACTTTAAATGAGTATTTTCTTAAATGGCAGAATTTTCTAAGAACGTTTATCAATATAAACTATACAAGATAATTATTTTTCAAACGTAATTGTACTTGCTTAACGCAGCGAAAAATAAAAATAAATTTAAACTGGGAATTTGAAAAATTTACTGTGTAAATTCTTTAATTTAATTTGAAACAATTTTATATTTACTGCTTATGACATTAAAATATAATTTAAAATTATTGAAGTTTTATTGGTTTCATGATTTCAGATGGTGCTATATCAAATTATGTTAATTGATAAAGTTATAAAATAAATTCAACATTCATGGTACCCCATACATTTATACATAGGTTAAAGTTTAATCTAAAGAAGTGTCATTGCAAATTTTAATACCGTCATTTTTCCAATACCAAAAATAAAATTTTTGATATACTGGCAGTGTTCTTTAAGGAGAACATAAGCAAATAATTATAAAAGTATTTTATCAAAGCTATAATAATATTTCAAAAATATTAATCAACAATTACTGAAATCAATTTTAATATCTATTACAAAACACATTTTTATATTCCTTGAATGCAAATAGTTTTAGATTTTGGGGTGTGTATTTATCTTAGAATATATGCATCTCTGTATATACAATTTTCTTTCGTGTGTAAAACAGTTTTCAGTATAACACAGATGATAACAAAGATTGTTATTTTTCAAAACCCCAATACTTCTCAAAAAAATTAAGATCCCTTTTTTCTATAGAAAGTAAAGAACTGCGAATTTTTGGTTTATTGTAGCAGAAACGAAACACTGCAGTAAATATTTTATTGCAAAAAATAGTTTTATCTTCAGAATTACAAATATATACTCATGTCCATAAATTAAAGATAATTCAGAATCACACAGAAATTGAATTCTAAACTAAAAATTCCACATGCAGAATTATCACACACATCTTGGAGAATAATATGCAAATCACAAGAAATCACCAGATGGCACCAATAGTACGTCACAATGACAAGAGTGCAAGAGAGGGGTATATAAGGAATAATTGTAAAGAAGTCAAAATGTTCACAAGCGCTTAAAAGCCTTCATTGCATTAATCGCATATTTATGTCGCCGCATTTATCTGGCAGTTACTACCAAAAGAAACAGACGGAACATGGCATCAGACCTGTCCAGTCAGCTCTCTTTAGATACCGGTATGGCAGTTTCAAGGCAGACCGCGCACAGACGCTAAGGGCACATTGGTCTATATGCTCGTACGCCTGTCAAATGTGTTCCATTTACCGCAACGCACTGACGCCTGCGGTTAGCCTGGAGTAGAGAGCATGCACTGTGTATCCCGCAACAGTGGTATTGTGTGATGTTTTCCGACGAGTCCAGGTTTATCTTTTAGTCTGATTCTCGCCAGAGTTACATAAGGAGAGGGCCAGGTACCGTTACCACCAAGAGAACACCACTGAACTACACCGTTATGGTGGTACAGGATTGTTCGTTCGGAAAGTAATTATTCTGGGTTCAAGAACCATGCTGCACTTGGCGAATGTAATGATGAAGGGTCACATCTGTCGGGATGTCATTCTGGAACAACTTATACGTTTGCTTAAAGGCAACATGGGTAAAGAATTTTTGTTTATGGTTGACAAAGCCCGTTTTCACCATGCAAAAATTATAGACGAATGCCTTCAATCGAAAGATAACACTCGTATGGACTGGCCAGCATACTCATTGGACTTGAATCCAATTTAACATGTGTGGGACATGCTTGGCCGACGAATTGCAGCCTGTCAACCCCTCCAAAATATCTGCCACAACTTCAGAGACTATTGCTTGATGAGTGATGTATTCCTTAAGATCAGCTCGATAATTTGATTCTCATTATAACTAGGCGTTGTTTGGCCTATATTGCATCGTCTAGGGGTATACTAAGTTTTAACCATCATAACAACCATGTTATATTGCTTTTTGTTACTATTCTAGGGGCTTTTTTTAAATTTGATCGAGGGAGTAAAAACCGCAATTTTTATTCAGCATGTTAAAGAGCACCTTTTTTACTTTTCACCTTTTGTTTAATAAATAGACTTTATAAATGAGTTACATTTGCTATGCTTCTATCTCTCGCTTTGTCTGAACTTGAATTATCCTTAATTTATGCACACGAATGTAATTAATGATTTAGAAAATAAATAATTCAGAAACTCCATTGCAAAAAATGAATTTAATTGTAAATTAAATGAACCAAAATCATATCTGAAAGAATATTTAATTCTTTTAATATAATAAAATAAGGAATAATTATTGTGAACAATTTAATTTTATTCATTTAAGCACTTCCAATTATTTTCATATTCCCAAATTCACATTATTGGAAGTATTAGGCGAATGCTTATTGTGTCACGCTAAATGAGTGGACAATTTTCAAAATTACAGCAAATAAAAAGATTTTTCTAAAGAGTAGCTTTTATTTACTGAAGTATTACGCTAATTGTTTGATCAACAATTATTTGTTTTTAAAATAAAAACTATTATTTTCTAGGAATATTATTATTTATTCTACAGCTATATTTGTATAATATCACATCTACGCAAGGAACCATTATTTACTTTGTTGATTTGATACTTCAAACACAGAATAAATACAAGTAGAAATAAAAATATGTATGGGCTTATACTACTTATCTCAGAACGATAAAAACTTCTATGGAAAAGTAATTTTCTTATATGAATAATATTTCCTCGTCAAGTTTTCAAAAGCTCTGCTTAAATGTATAATTTATATATAAATTTATATTAAAAAGTCTCTCTCTCTCTTCATTTTTATGTGAAGCAATATGTAGTTATACAATAAATAGTAACTAAAGAATATTTTAAAGTAAATAAAAAATATTAAAATTAAGTTTTTTTTTTTTTTTTTTGTTTTTTTTTAATGAAATGAAAGAATAATGATTTGAAATTGAAAAAAAATAATAACATTAATATTGCTTAAAATATTTTTGTTGAAAAAGTTTCAGTGTTATTTTAATTTTAAACTTAAAATATGTGAGCAACACAAGCAAAATAAGCAAAACTAAATTAGAATTTCATATAGTTAACAAACTTTAACTTTTACTTTTTACATGTATGATACATAGCTTTGTCTTTTTGGTTAGTGATCTTCCTCAATAACGGAAAGTAGTAAGTTAAAATTGCTACTTAACCAACGATACATTGCGTTATGTCTACGCACCAGACGCAAAGGCGGTTCATAACTTGTTGTCGCAATGACCTATAAATGAAAAGGTACTTCTGAGTGGCACATCAAATATTGGTGGATTTCTACTTGATACCTACAATTAAATTTTGAGAATTATACTCCGACTGCGTCTATTCAACTTGCAGAGCCCAACTCAGCGTATGTATAAGGAAATTTGCTAGTCCAATAACAAGTTTGCATTATAAAAAGTATACTTTTGCGGTTTCTTGTAAGTTTCTTCATGCGTACATTCACTTTTCTGTGTTTTTAATATATATTTAAATATTACTAATTTCTCTTTTCAAAGTGTTTGTAATAGCTGGATATCTTAATTTATAGATATAGTTTAAGACAATTTTTAGAAGGTCAAAATGGTATACATACTATCTTCAGCTTAATTATGCTTACTTAATTTACCTTAGTGATGAATTGATGTATTTTTCAACATTCAGAATGTTATCCAGACAGTTTATTTTAAAATCTAACTAAAATTTAAGAAACATTTATGTTGTTAGGGAGTTCTTATATTCTAATAATATTTAACAGAATTTATTCTTATAGAACCTTTGGATTTGCTCTCAGATTGCGCCAAGTGATTATTGTGTATAAAATTAGAATAAAATACTTTCACTTCTTAAGATTAGTAAACGAATGAGGGAATAATTTCAGTTACTACTATAATTCCTATTTTATTAGAGAACCATTAAAAAGTTTCTTATCTAACATGATCAGTCTAATATTGATCCAAAATTTTAATTGGCCTCTATGCATACAATATTTTATTTACCCATAAAAAGTTTACATAAATTTTTAAAAATATATTTAAATAATAAAAAGTATAAATGCATAGAACTTTTACATACTTAAAATTTTATGCTCTTAAGTATAATTTTACATATATGCATATTGAAAAACAAATTAAGCATTTTGCTTAAGTTGTTTTTCAATATGCATATGTGTATGTCAATATGCATTTATTAAGAAATTTGTGTGATAGTTAATCTAAGAGGCTATATATGCTTACACTGAACAAATGCCATAAATTCAAAGAATTCTGAATAATAATTTTAAATAATAAGTAATTAAAAAAACTTATTATTTAAAATTATTATTCAATTACAGCAAAATAATTTAATGTAATTACAAATTTTCCCAAAAATTATTTTTCATAAATTAACTATGTAAAATAAATAAATAATTTCAAAATTAATTCCACAGTAATTTTTTTCATGTAATCACATATCATTAATTAAACACTTAAAAGTTTAATCTAGTTATTAGATATCAAAAAATCCTCTTTATATATATAAATAAAATAATAGGAGTAAATAGGATTTCATTTATGATTCACATAACAAAACTTTGTTAATGTGTTTGCAATTTTAGATTTTCACCTTATTCTTGTTTTTTGAGTTAACATCATTAGTGAGAATGCTACCAATTATTAATCACCACATATTATTTAATAAGTTCATATAAAAAAGTTAACATGAAACTTTAGAATTGTCATGTCAACCTTACAAACATAAAATTTTTATTATTTTAATAAGCATTTGGCATTTATGCGTTTCTATGTATTTCTCTCGTTTAAAATTTTCGATTAATTACGGATATTGAAGCAGATACACATGATGCGCAAACATAATTTATTAAAGTTATAATCATAATTGGATCAAAATGATCATTTATAAGTTCTAAGTTTTCCTTTGAGTAAGTATAGAGAGGAATTTGATTCACTTTTAAAAACAACGAATTGATAGCAATGAGGAATTACATCAAATCTATTCTAAATATTAAGTATTGAAATCCAAACAAAATCCTATTAACTAGTATTTCTCCTTGCAAATTACTGATTTAATGATTTCTGACTTCACTGTAATTCAGTTAATTCAATCACATTATATACTTTAATCGGAATTAATTGAGTGAGAAGGAATAACGAGAAAATGATTAATAATGTTAGCTTGCTTCGCTGGATCACGCTGTGATTAGACTGTAATGTTATGAATTAAATCGTGCATGTGTATTATGCAATTACGTTAACAGTTCGTTTGTCAATGATCATTTAGATACAGGAACTGATTTATGTATTTAAACATTATCAGAATTGGTTACCTGAACACGAATATTATAGAAAACTCTCAAACAGTGCAATATCATTAAAGAGGGCTTTCACACAAAAATATATTGCTACTATAGTAATATTGAAAAAGGATTATAAATTTGAAAAATTATAACATATTTTTTTTTAGTAAAGCTAAAAGTAAAACACATAATTATTAATTCTTATTTTCATATATTTTTATAATATTTATTTTGGGAAATGCATATTTACCCATTTGAAACAATAGCCTACGAAACATTTTCATCTATATTTGAGTTTTCAGAAGCATTGAGTATAATTTGGTTTTGAAATTGGTTTCACACAGACTTTAAAATAATTTCTATTCTCGTAAATTTGCTTAATCAAATTTTCTTTGCTTTACGTCAGCAATAAACATAAATTAAATTCCTGTACCTCTTATTTATAACCTTAAATCTGTAATTTCATTAAATATTCGATTCCATAAGAAAATAGTTTAATCAATTCCTTTAATGAGTAATATATATATATAATTTTGGAAAGCAATATTTTTGAAGAGGGAAGATTGTATATTTGATGTATATATACTCCCAGAATTAGAAGGTTATACAGTATATATAATGTAGGCACTTTATAATTTGGAATAATTTATTCTTCTTGGGTAAAAAAAATGAATCCAGAATTTTGGTACAGAAAATATAAAAGAAATTTCTTGTACAAAAAAACCGAAAAAACATTATTTTTAATAAGCTGTTGAGTTTTCCCATGATTTTAAATTTAGCAGTTTTGAACACTTTTGGGACTTGAAGTCAGTAGGAATATAAATCATGAATAAGAGGATATTTTCTTTGGTTATTTCGAAACTAACTTTCCCTAATTCCCCAAGAATTATCTCAAACACACTTCTCTCTAGAACATCCAAACCATGCTCTATTGAGTATATACCTAATCATTTCTTTTATAGTTCACGCTTGGCAATCCATAATCAAACCATGAATTATGGGAGGCCGATGTGATTTTGATTGCCATCTATTAATGATTTTTTCATTGCTGTTTAGATAATAGTAGTCTGTCTGCCATGATACATAATAGTGCTCTGCATTGTTGTCCACATTGAGTCAATTCCATTTGCTACTCTGGATTACAGTTGACCTGAGGGTCTTATATAGCTGAAAAATTACTGTTTAATTTCGAATGTTGTAGATGTCGGTGTTTCCATCAATAAAAATATACCAATAAAGGTATCTACCATTTCCTGTTAAGAACTCATGATTGTTCTTAATATTGTTTTCCCTCCAAACGAAAACTTTGAGCGTTATAAAGAAGCCAGGGGGGGGAGAGAATTCTGTAAAACAACAAGTAATTCTAGTCTTAAATGAGGACATTAAACAAGAAAAGTAGCATCAATCTCTCGGTACTATTTGGTCTGACCGCCAAGATTGTATTAAATCAATTCTGAGCCCTTCCATCAGAAGCCCTATCATGTGATCCATACATAATAATCTGCTCTTTTATTCTCACGTCACAATCAAAATCATTATCAAAACCCATGTGATACACCGATGGAAACCCATGAAAGAGCAGAACACGATGCTAAAACGTTTCCATCTAAGGCAACCTAAAAACAACCATTCTCCTCCCGCGATACTTAATAAAAGTCACCCTCAGAATATGGGTTCTGAAAAATTGGCAGAAAGACTGGGACAATGGTATTCCAGACAATTCCATCTTTGAACTTTATTTTTATACCCATCCCCTGCATTGATCCAGAAACAAGATACTTTAACTGACCAAGAGGATTTCTCAACTTATTTTAAGCGCTTTAATGTAGCTACTGTACATGTGGAGATCATAGAAACCCACTTCACTACCTGACAACTCGCCCACTTACAACAATGGGGTATTTTTACCTCTAACAGCTCAATGAGAAGCAACATGGATAAAAAGAAAAATACAAATAACCATCATTATAGAGATAAAAACTCAATAAGCTAATGAACTTTCTAATTGATTATAAGCAATTTTTTTCTTGGGTGAAAACAAAAATATTGACAAACAATAAAGATCTATAGAACTTACCTCCAATGATTTTGCAACAAATGAATTTTTCATATATTTAAAAACAGAAAAGCAAACAAGTGAACTTTTCATATAGCACAAAAGCAAACCAATGATTTTTTTCATATATTTAAAAAAAACTACCAACCCCATCAACCTCAGATATTTATCTTTTCTTAAGCCTAATACTTTTGTACATCTAGAGTTGAGAACTTAATTTTATTTTGATTACAATTCATCAGATGGAACTCCTGTTACTTTTATTCTTATTACCTCACGTAAATATTTTAATTTGTCTTGCTTTGCTTTTTATTTATTTATTATATAGAAAATCTTAATATCTACTTGTTGTAATTCTACAAGCACTATCAAATAAATTCTCCAGTGGCTCCTACCTAAAGTGGTATACTTCGTCTCGGGTTTTACAAAGGGAGATCTCTAGGCGTAAAACGTTAAACATATCCTTCAAACAATATTGTTCCTTGCTGTTAACATAAATATCATTGACGTACGAGTCTTTTTAGAGTTTTTAAAATAAAATTATTAGCCTATTGATGGTATTGAGGTCAGTACTGTGTGAAGACATTGTTGAAGAAAAATGAAATCCATACTTTGATATCTCTACTAAATTTAACTCAAATAATGATACTTATTGAGAAATGTTACATGTTTGTATGTTTGCTTTGTGAAGGTGTATATTGAAAAATGAAAATATCGATGTTTATAAGCATTTTTCTTATAAATTCAATTTCGCAAATAGTTTTCAAAATATAAATTAAACAACAGTACAAAACTGTGATTTTTAAATAACATCTAACGTATAAGAAAATAATAAATTTAAATTTTCCCATGCAACTTGTTTAACATTAATTTAAAATAAATTAAAAATATTAAGATTCAAAATTTACTAAAATTTCAAACGATTCATATTCATTTGAATACATCATAGAATTGACAAATTTTTCAGGCCAAGTAATCTACAGGTTTGGCGTATTTGGCACCCGTACTAATTCGTAAAGTATAGCCAAATTTTTTATAAATTATGTTAAAAATGAAATTCCAGTAAAGCAGTAATGCATATTCAAATGTAAAATACTTTAAACTTAGCACTGAAATACTTGGTTATCTCAAGATCATATCAATTGTTTGCAGAAATAAACGTTACATTAAACCTAATTCTTAAAAAATCCTTTTATAATCATACGTTATAATCAAGCTCTTTCTTGTTTTTAATATTTGTGAATATGAATTGTTGAATTTTCTATGTATTGGTAAAATTGGTAAATTTAACTTAAGCTTTTTATTAGTTTCAAATCATGTAGACTATATACATTAGAAAAATAAAACGGCATTTTTGAATTTAATAATTCGTAATTATTAAAAATGGAATTTATTCTGAGGTATATAAGAATCAGAAAGATGAACTCTCAATTTTTTGAATAATTTTGCAAAGTTATCTGTATGAAATTATTATTAATTACTACTATCATTTTAAATTATTTATCAAATTAAAATAGTAAATTCCCTTAATCCGCTTATAGTTTTGTCAAATGATTTATAGTATAATTTTAAATAAAAAATTGCATGTTTACTTCAAATAATTAAACATCTAACAAAAATATCAAACATATATCATGTTCAAACTTATATATAAATAATAACATATACATAAACATGAAAATGTTCATATAAATATTCAACGGGTAATACTTGGTTATTGTAGATTTCTTTATTCTTAAATTTCTATGATACACTCCAAGCATTATTTTGTTTTTCATACAAATAATAACAGCATACTAAGAATTCATGAATTATAAAAAAATCCCATTTTCTTCTGAGAATTGCATTTTGAAACTTTCAAGTTCATGGAAGTAATACAAATAAGATGAGAACAAATGCTTAAAATATGGTTATCAGACATATTGCATTCTTGTTGAGATTCTTTTGCATATTAAAATATGCACATTAACCGTAACATTCTTGAAATCTACTATTATCTAAAAGTAAAATATTTATGCAAATGCAAACTCATATCATCAAGTCAATTGTTCTCTGAATGACGTATGCATATTTTTAAGCATTAATATCTGTGTTTTGAGTTATTAATCTTTAAATCATTCATTTCAAATAAGAAATAAATTATTGAGTTCAGTGGGCTTTTTAAAAGAATTGGTAAAAAGTATTTCATAGAAGTTTTCCATAATTTATTTTTCTTATCAATATTATTCATCAACTCTTCTACATTTTATATATTGTGCATGCTATTTTGTATTAGTAGGCTGAAGATAAAACATTAAGTGTAATTGAATAACATAAAATATAAATGAATAACACAACATAGAAAAAAACAAAGAGAAACTTTTATTAATCCATGAATGATAAATTATGACACGTGATAAAATTCTCACTAAATTCGTAAACTGTTATATACTTATTCATAATAATTAATATTCCTTTATTATTTAAATTAAAATATTCTAAATTTTATTGTTCACACACACACATGAATTCTATATTTAATACTTTCAGAAGACTTTATTGCTAAAACAGTTTTAAAAGAATACTTGTATATATTATCTTATTTCAAATAAGTAATGTATAATTAACTTTTTCTGCTGTAAGTTATTTTATACTTAGAGATAAATCATATTTTAATCTTTATGTATTATATATTTCCAACAAAATTAATTCTAATTAATATGTTCAGTTGAATTGTATAACTTTTTAATTTTCCATATCTGACATGAAAGTTTTTTGGTGATACAATTTGTGTATAAATTTTTTAAATACTCTTAAATGTAACTCACAGACTAGTTAGATATACAATGTAAGAATTATATCTGTGGCCATAATATAAAAAAGCAATAAAGATTAAAACTTTCGAGTTATTATGAAATTTTAGAATTTCGAAGCTTGTTATTCTAATATCATGAACGATAATTTTGCATTAAAATTCAGTGCGTTAGTCAATTTAGTTCGTTACACATATTTCCTCCTTTTATAAACTAATATCAAATAATGCGTTATATTCCTTAATATACTTAATTAAACGTATTCATAAATATAATCAAGTTATTGTAAAATTTCTAAAATGCAACAGAAAAATCGAACATATGATATATTATCAATTCCTTATATTTCAAATTCAATTTTGAAATAGTTTGAAATTTTGTTAAAATAATAAACACATTGTTTAATATTTTGTACAAAAATAAATAGATATAAAATCTAAAATATTATATAAGGTAACGAAAACTTAAAATATTTTTAATCCAGACAACAAGAAAAAATACTTAAAAAAATATTTTTGTGAAACGTTTAAATTTATTTAAGCCCTAGGCGTATTTCTAGAACCACAAGACTTCTTTAATATGCATCCCCACGGTTTGACAGATTCTCTTAATTGAAGTAACAGTGAATCGTGGCAATAATAAGTCACACACTTATGCAAATACATTTAATAAGTGAGTTTTGTATCACTTTCGGCATTCTGAGCACGAATTATTATCTGGTGGGTCTACAACAGCATCCTTTAATTAAGGGAATCCATGTCTTAATTTTGCAAGATGTAAAGTTCGCTGCTATGATGTGATCGAAAACTTTTGTATCATGAAGTTTAAATAAGTTTGTGGGGAATCTACTGGGATTTGCATCGTCAAAGTTGCTTTGATTAATCAAAATTTTGCTAAGTGAGGAGCGAAATAATTTCTGTCAGTGTTAGAAACTAATAAAGCTCTTGACATAATTTTTTTAATCTTTAAATATTTTAATCTGTTGTTATTTTGGCCTCTAGCATCAAGAATAAAAGCAGCCACATACATCGTTTAATTAAGTGTGAACGAAAGTTTATTATGATACATGAACAATTAACTTAAATATGATGCATGGACAATTCGCGTAAAAGAAAGACTTTGTTTAGAAAATAAATCTGTATTTTACCAAACAATAATGGCTAATGTTATCATTCTTTATATGAGTTTCAGATTTTAAAAGTATATGTTGTTGTTACTTATCTCAGGTTGTCTAGCTGGGTTAGACAACCCCCCAAAAAACTAAAAATATCTAAAATGTCTAAAAAAAAAATGGGTTAAAAATATATATGAATGTGAAATTAGTTAATGTTTTAAATATTCTATCCAAATGTTTAAAATATCATAAAAGATGTCTTTTTTTTACTAAACGAGAAAGAATTGATCTTTAATTTTACAATCAAATTTAATAGGTTTGTGTTATATTTCGTAACATATCAACATTTAAATACATTTAATAAAGTAAAATTACTATACTGAAATATGAAAATTAAAATTTAAACGATTTTTATAGTTCATGAAGCTTTAAACTATATAGGTATAGAAGTTTTAATAAAATACATAATAAAAATGTTTTATCGAAGTAAATTCTATAAATAAGTTTTCTTCTCTCTCTCATCTTTCTTTAAGGAAAAGATTTATTTTAAAATTACCTTATACTTCAAAGTTTATTCAATGTTATTTCTGTGTTACAAGCATACCCTGGAAATTAAATGTATTAAAATTAAGCATGTTAAAAACTTTGAAAATATTTATGTTATATTAATTTTAGTTTATATATTCAGGTAGAATTTTTATTGTTGTGTAATATAAAATATTCAACAGAGCACTTTAAATATAAGTCACCGAAATTCTCTAAATATACTTAGACATTTATCTCAGTAAATTTCAATCTGAAAAAAAATGTATTTCCTTTTATAAAACTATATAAAATAATTATATAATAACTCATTAAAAAAAACTTAGGTATTCGTTCTCAAAATGGGAGTTCAATAAGCATCAAAAATTGGTTTGAAATTAAAAGTGAAGAATTCTTTTTGTAATACAATTATCTTCACAGGATACATAGTAATAAATTATTGAATTATTGATAACATAACTGGGAAATTAAAGAAATGATAAAATTTTGCTGAATTCTATGAATCGTGTCAAAATGTTAACTTTACAAGTATAAAACATGTTGAAAAATGTTTAATAATTCAAGAATTGTCTAATATTTAGTAATATTTAAGTACTATAAATCTAAGAATAATTTTGATATGAATAATTGGAAAAACACTTTCATGTACGGAAATAATATTTTTGAATATGTAAAACAATGTCAAATATAAATTTCTATATTTAAAAATTTCTTTTAAGAATTACATTGCTCGCTGAAATGTACCATAAAAAATGAGAAATGGTACTCTCGCAAAATTTAAAAGGCAGAAGGAAAATATTGTGCTATGCAAATTATTACTATTTTAAATTATTTACGTAAAGAAATTATAATGTCATTATGTTAATGACACCTAAAATGAATTTAAATGAGGTTATTGTACATGAGTTTCCTTCTTCAAATATATTATATGAAATTTGTTATTTGGGGAAAAGTTATTCTGAATCTAGAATAAAAAGTAAATTTGTTTAACAAGTTTTGATTTTGATTTATTGAATAAGAAGTTTATATTTTGAGTTGGATAGAATTCGAGCATAACGTTACTTAAACTGAGTTATTAGCTCTTTGAATTGTTGAACATTTTGCTTGAAACTTCATGAATGCCGACAGAATATGCAATCAGTGGGATCACGAAAAACAAAAACCTTATAGGATTTCAGCAACCTCGTAGCATAATGTAACGGCCGAGAAACAATATATATAACATACATGATTACTTTCAATTATACAGCAACGGTATGATTAATGAGCCAGCATGAGCATTCCGACCATGTTGCTCCAGAATTCGATCAACAACTCGATGAGTATGGCATAATTGAAGTTAAATAGTAGACACAAGCACCCTTATTTGTGTTATTAACCATGAACTTAAATGCTAAAATGTTTTGAAGTCCCAATTGCAGAGGATTCCATTTGTAGCATTTTGTCGCATAATGATTCCTTTTTTAGCATAATGTATTGTGGAGAATAAATGTTGCCAGTGTTAAATCGTCTTCACCATATTAATTTTTTCACCTGATTTGATAACCGTTGAAGTTATCACTCGATGCATATCGATGCATATCCTCATTTACATATCTTGTCATCATTGATGGTGTTTTTAACAGTAGATTGTTGACAACAGTTTATTGTTTAACAACAACATGTAAATTGTTTATCACCCAACATGTAAATTGTTTAACAACAGTTTACATGTTGGGTTAAAGACATTTAAATATCTTTTACTAAATTCCTAAAAAGTAATGCATGTTTACATATTCCACGTGTTATATGAGTCTATTTTGATGGAAAACTGTTTCTGCTGCTTTTATCACTTGGTTCTTCAGATTTCTTCTCCAACAAAGAAATAACTGGTCAATGAATGCCCAATGATTAATTCATTGTTATACACCAGTCATTTCGGTTGATAAATTGAGTATCGTGTTGAAGATGCTTAGATAACCTGCATAGATAATATAATACTTTCTTCATATAAACAATTTACATCTTTCTTCCTAACCTTTTTTGGAATAAAACAAAAAATTAAAATGTTTCGTAACGTCAATAAATTTTATTAAATAATATAATGTCCCTTATTATCAATGACTCCTTACCAGCGTAAATGTTATACCTACTTTTGAAAATTCCCATGCAAAAAAGGGACACAGTGTGTGCTTAATTGATATATTTTTAATTTTTGAAATTTTTTCCCTTCAAAAATTTGTATGGATAAAAACAAAAGGCAATTGGGGTTATAACCCCAGAGAATATGGTGTATAAAACAGAATTTCATAGCCTAGTACTGCAATTTTATGACAAATTCTTTTCTTGTCCTCTTTTTTCGACTTCTCTTTCTAGGAACATTGACGGCTCCTTTTCTTGGCCTACTCCCTTTAAATCACCTAATTACTGGCAATAATTTTCAAACTAAGCTTTTAGTTCACTTTTTAATGCTTCTAACGTACTGGTCCTCAAATGTCCCACCGTATACACAGCATTCTCTTCCTCAAAGTCAAATTTGTTTTAAAATTGGAAGGGCTAGGTTTTCTTCACGATATGCTTTTTATTTTATGATGTTTTCGTAGTTAATCCACTTTTCCTCCCCAGTTACCATCCGGTTTATCATGTGCTGCATTTTGTTAAAAACAGAGATATTCATATGATGACTTGAAATCAGAATTGTTCAGATTTAATTTATGTGGCACCCATCTTATATACTTCTACACAAATCCTAATTTTTTCGAATATGGTCTGAAATAGTTTTATCAGTTGAAATAAGCTTTCAGCGATCCCCGATATTGTCAGAAAAAAATCTTGCTCCATTATGGTTTTAACAACATCGTCATCAATCAACGAACCGAAATTTACAGTAGACCTAATAATTAACTTTGTATTTCGTTATATATTCCCTTTCAGCGAAAGGTTTAATCAATATGTTTGCTTTTGCTTAAATTTAAAAATTGGTAAATTAGAGCTTATTGATTATTAGGTTAATTTTCTACTTACATTGACTTGCATTATTAATTTGATGTTTTTTAATACGTAAAGCAAGATATTACCATGATTTCAATATGTTTCTCCTTCGTTCATATTTTTTTTGCTCCCCCTAATATTTTATTTCTTCCTACTGATAATATCTTTATGCATGATTTGCCTATGACATAGAATGCAGCTTTATCATTCTTTCGGTGATCATAATCATCAAACTACATTTCTTGTTGTATTTTGTTTTAAATTAAAATGCAAACGCAGATTTAAAGCAAAATATAAATACTAACATTGCTAATTTTTGTGAAATGTCTGGTTTCTTTAGACACAATTTGTTAGCATTCGAAACATGTTTCATTGTCACAAATATTTAATTTAGGGGGTAAGAACATTAAAAATGTTTAAAGGAGTAAAACTGGATTTCAGGAATTTAAATTCGAACATCTGCTCATGGAGATACACAGTAGATATTCAACTTTTTTTTACAAGTTCATCTCAAAAGGATAGTACTACTCCATAAGTAGTGCTATCGCTTTTTGATGAGTTTTCATTCATAACAAAGTTATTATTTGCAAATTAATCTCAAAAGTATAAATTTATATGCGAATATATAATTATCGTATATTTTTATATGCGGATTAAGAACTCTATTAGTTTAATACGCGTAAAACTTTTTCTGCTTTAATACTTCATGTTAAACATAAATATAAATTTTACATTATTCTTTTGGATAACATGTTTCTTAGAAGAATATATAATTTCAATATTTCGTGATTAACCTCTTTAATGGCTTTATCATATATCATGGCTTCTGGTGTAGTTATTACTCAGATTTCCTTGCTACAGCAGTACAAAAATTTTCATGCCGAATGAGCTTTATAAAAACATTTGAAAGTGACAATAACTTTCAATATTTCATTTGATAAAGGCTTCCTTGAAATTTTCGAACTCTTTGAATATCAGTTTAATAATACTGTATAGCTCAAATTTTTATAATTTCTAGGGGAAATTTTTAAGCAAATTTAAGCAGGGAGAGTTAACTTACCTTGAAATTGCCTTCTTTTATTGGTTATCTTGCATTTACTTAATGAAATGCAAATATTTCCATTTCAACTACAAATAAATTAGATTGGCTCAAATAAAATTATTTTAAATTTATTTTTCATA
The DNA here is from genome assembly GCA_030067965.1 of Latrodectus elegans. Classification (NCBI taxonomy): domain Eukaryota; kingdom Metazoa; phylum Arthropoda; class Arachnida; order Araneae; family Theridiidae; genus Latrodectus; species Latrodectus elegans. The sequence goes on from CM057822.1 coordinate 57,515,303, forward strand.
AGCTTAAAAAATAAATAATATTGGCTATCGAGGATTCGAGGATCAACAATGGTTGTATGCAAAAATTTGCCATGGTTTTTGAAACATCCATCTCTTTAATTTTAACCTTGTTTATGTTGATATCATTATTCGTTAATTTTAATTGGATGGTCGATTGTGCTCCTTGGTCATTTTCACTTGCCCGTGATTTTTCGTTTAGCCGTAATATTTTCTTTTTTTAAAATGATTTTCTGATTGTTGTCTGCCTGTCTCCTATTCCCTCCTATCCTTTGAGAATTGAAGTGCAAATTACAGAAAATGTGCAATAAAAATACAAAATAAAATAACACCTACAAATAATATATTTGTTTTAATACTTTTGTGTCTTAAGAGATATTTAAAATGCACTCACACAATGTTTATAAAGACTGGGTGCTCAGGCTGAATCTCAACCTTTAAATAAAACCTATGCGTGGGAAGAAGTTTCCGGAATTACAGGTCGAAGAAATAAAAGATAAAATTAATTCAATTTTATTCCTCTTACATGTGAGTAGAAAATTTTTTCGCGATATATTATAGAAATTGTATTTTCTTACTAATGCGCAATAATATACTTGGGAATCAACTTTAAATTACAAAATTGTATTTATTATTTCAAGTATTTTTTTTTCTAATACATTTTAATTTTATTTGGTTCAACTGAGTTATTTAATTATATGCATTTATAAAAATAAAATAGCTGCATTTAATTTTAAATTATTTTCTGAAATATTTCATTTTCATATAGTTATTATTTTTAATCATTATACATGGGCTACCACACGAACTTACAATAGAAAAAAATACATTTAAATAGATATGATAAATTTTAGAATAAATAACATAAATTACTTTTAAAATAAAGAATTTCTTTTTTTTCAGTTTTATTAAATCTGTCATTCATTATCAAACTTTTCGTATATTTAATACATCCGGTCGATACCTGAGTTGTTAGAGATACTCACTCTTATGCTGCTTACTTCTAGGATTGAATCTTGGTTTGGGTGTGAATAATCTTTTTCTTTTCTTTGTGTTTCTTTGTCCTTTCTACTAAAGAGGATGAACGGATGTCACCCAGCCTATAAACAGGTTTGTGGTGGAATGGCATGAGTAATGCTGCACGTTTTCCAGATTTGGTTTACAGATACGCTCCGGATATTTATAGATAAATACTAATTTACAGATTTGTGATTTTGGAAGGTTAGTCACACAGTGCTTGCTGTTAAAAAGTCTATATATTTTATACACTCCTGAATTAAAATGTAGAAACTAAGATTTATATTCATATTTCTAGTAACTTCAATATTTTGTAACATTAATAAACTTAAACAACTACTTAAATTTTAAATCGTTTTAAGATAGCATTAAATATATTGCTTCACGTTGCACTTTTTAAATAATATATTGAGATCAAAGTTCATTAAAATAAGTAAAATTTCTTTCGCGTAAATAATTTCTTATTTATTCAAAAATTGCGTATCTCAAATTGTAGATAATTTATGACACCTGTTTATTTATTTTTATTCCCTTTAGCATCCTTCCATAGTTTATGTGTTTTGTTTAAAATTAGCAGAAATATGAAGCATTATAAATTGTAATCTTTATATAACGTAAATTATTGTAAATGATTGTGTAAGAATGAAACATTTTATGAATTTAAAGATTAAAAGTGAGTTTTTAACAGTTTTTAAATTTATTTCTAAATTAACTAATTTGCTTAAATATTATTTTAAAGTTATTAAACAGTGCAAAATTTATATTTTAATTTAAAAAATTTATATTTGGGACACTTAAAATCTTACTCGTCAAAATGTAAGTGTGATTGATATATAACCTTACATTAAGGGCTTTGCATGACATGTATGAAGTTTTTTGGTTTTTCGTTAAAAAAAACAAATAATCATTAATTTACATATTAATTTACTGGCTCTAAGCAAACACATATTATAATATGTGTGAAATTATGTTTGATATCCCATCTAATTGTGTGATAAGTATGTACATTTATAATGTATAGAATTTTCAATCAATTGTGTGTGTATATGTTTAAAATGAAATTATCTGTATTCTCATAGTTAAATAATGAATATAAATAATATTTTAATAAAATAAATAACAAGTAGTTACATTAAAATAGTAAAATTCTTAAAATATACGCAATTAAAAAAACTTGATGTACTGTAGTTACGGGATAAACAGTAGTTAGGAAAGAAATAAAAATATAAAATATTTTTAGTGTGTTGAAATAGTGTGTACATATATATATATATATATATATATATATATATATATATATATATATATATATATATATATATATTAATATTAATAATTAAATATAATATTAATATTACAAATTAAATATAAGTAAATAGTAGGTTGTGCTCAATATTTTCCCTGAATTGTTGGATTGCAAATTATTACACTTAATTTTATTACTTCTTGTTAATTTTCACAAACGTTTTAGGTTGAAAGATACATATATTTATGATTATTTATTAGTGGAGTGTTAGAGCAAAGTACTATTTTAACTTTTATTGTGCTCTGGTTAAAAGAAAGACGCAATGCTACTGAATTAAATTCGCATTGCCGTCGGTAGAGCGAGCTTGGCTTGTCCATGTGCCATAAATAACAATGACATGATTGCTATATATATATATTCATAAATAACTTGATGATTCTTTATTTTTCAATTTAAATTCTTAAAATAATCTTCAAGTAATGAGAAATATTCTGAATATATACTAGCAATACTTGCCAAATTTAATTGAACAAAATATAGAATTAAGAAAATTAATTAGATTTAAATTATGATTCTTTTCTTAATATCGACAAAAATTGTAATCTATAAAATTATAATTATTCTGTGACAATTATATATTGCCAATGACTTAAATTTAAAATTAATCTTATTGTCTTTAAAAGGAAATGTTAAATATTTACTTAATTCTTCAATAAATATTTAAATCTGCTAATAATAGCATCAAGTGAGGGTTTTTTTAACAATTCAAAGCATTATTTATGAATAATCATTTTTATCAAATGATTTTTTAACCAAAATATTACAAAAATGAAACTCTCAATGTAATTTAAAGATCTATTTTTTTTTTTTAAGAAAAAGAGATTCTTGAAGTTATTAAATGTCAATCAAACTAAATACTAAATTTATATGTTGCTCTTTACGCGATAACGTAAAATATCCTAATTTCTTTCGATTAAACACTTTTAAACATATATATTCGCATGTATACAAGTTTATCATTTGATAAATATATGATAATTCAAACTATTGTTATTTATAATAAGCTTTGGCATATATTCAGAAATACTTTATCTGATATAGAAAGTATTTTTTTCATGAGATCATGGATATATAATTATGCTTTTATTTTTATATTCAGTAATTAATCGATAAAAATGTTATAAATGATAATTTTAGTTATTTATTCCACTGGAAACCAAAATTATTTTCTACTGCTTGCGAACTTTAAAATTCTTATCAATCATAATTATCTAACAATTTTAAGTCACATACAATAACAGGAGTTTGAAAACATTTTAACTTCTTTTCTTATTAGAAAAAAAATTCATAAATCATATGAAATCAAATAACCCTTGGTATTAAAATACTTACAAATCATGGATACTGAATTTAGAATGTTATACACATTTGCAGTTGTAAAACCCAATCTTAAGTATCCTTTTAGGTACATATTTTTTTCAGTAAATATTATAGCTATTATCAATTTTGGTGTCTAATTTATAGATGTCTATAGCTTAAATTTACAAATAATATATAACTGTCTCAAAATTTTATATTGATTAAATCATATTGATTGCGTAATATGTTAAAATGGAAAAAAATAACTTTTACAAAATTAGATGATAAATGATTAGAAATATTTAAAATGAATTTTAAATAAAGCACTGTTTGATAAAATAAAAATATAATTGTTTAAAAATACTGATGCTTGAATTTAATAAACATTTTTAAAGGTAATTATCATGGAAGAAAGATTTATTTTCAAACATCCCTTCTTAACTATAATCAAAAATTCAAATTTCGATTAAAGCATATCTTAGAATACTTTTTATGAAAGTACTTTTCATACATCTTTGAATACATAAGAATGAAATGTTTAAATTTTGGATGTTTTTTTATCTATCAACTTTTATGACATGAGAAGTTTATCTTTTGAAAGATAAGTGAGTTTTTGTTAATCCAAATCGTTCTTATTTCTTTTATCATTTTGACTATTTTATGAAAAATCTAAACAAATTTCCTCACTACAATAAATATTCCTGAATTTAAAATATATCTGTAATAAAAGTCTTTCTTTAATACAAAAGTTCAAAAAATAAATATTTTAAAATAATGATATTATTTTACTCACATATAATGATGAAAAATAAATTATGTATTATTCTAAAATGAGTTTATAACTATAATACAAATTATTTCATTTATGATAATTACATAGTTTTCATAAATTTTACAAAAAAATTTAAAAACAAAATTATTGAATAAAATAATTTTTTTTAGCATCTCGCTACTAATGTGTGTGCGTGTGTGTGTGTGCGTGTGTGTGTGTGCGTGTGTGTGTGTGTGTGTGCGTGTGTGTGTGTGTGTGTGTGCGTGTGTGTGTGTGTGTGTGTGTGTGTGTGTGTGTGTGTGTGTGTGTGTGTGTGTGTGTGTGTGTGTGTGTGTGTGTGTGTGTGTGTGTGTGTGTGTGTGTGTGTGTGTGTGTGTGTGTGTGTGTGTGTGTGTGTGTGTGTGTGTGTGTGTGTGTGTGTGTGTGTGTGTGTGTGTGTGTGTGTATACATACATATATTGTTCTACGACAGTCATGAGAGAAATATGTATGCAAGTTTCATCAAATGTTTAATGAACCAGCTATTCATTAAGGGCACATACATCATTCTATTCAAATTGTGATCAAAATTGACTTAGTAGATGATATCCAACTAATCCTTTGAATCATTAATTAATAAATGTTGTATCTATATTTTTGCATTATATTACTATTCTAATTCAAATCTTTGTAGCATTTTACCTAAAAATGTATTTCTAAAATATTTGCATATATTTTTTAAATAATTTTATTTTATTATTATTTAAGGAGCAGGCTACTATTTCTCTCTCTCTGTATATTATATATATATATATATATATATGGGCATACAGAGGGGTATTATGATTTATCAAATATATTTCACATTATATTGAGATTAAGTAATAGAATTCAATAAAATGATTAATATTTTTCATTATAAATATATTTCATAATGATATGGTGGAAAATATTCTACTAAATATGAATTTTTGGGCATAACTTAAAGATAATATATTATATAATTTTTTATGTACTTAAATAGCCATCAATCATTAAAAATTGAATTCTTGACTGGCATTATAGGGTGCGCTGATTCACTTTTCCAACTGAAACTTATTTATGTGTGAAATCTGATTTCCTCAGTACTCACATGCCATAGGCACCCGTTTATAGGGTATGCAGCCATTCACAACCCATTCATGCAACAAAAGGACAAAGACAGGATAGATAGAGAGAGAAAGTACATCCATGTACAAACCGGGATTCGAACCCAGGACCTCTCCATCTACAGTCTAGCACGCTGACCTTTCAGATAAGTTGAGCGGCATTCCATTTATATACGAAATTTATATACATATGTGATATTAATTGATCATACATGATATTAATTGAACACCGATATAGCTTCTGTGAAGATATATCAGCGTTTTTGGCTTTAAGTGAGAAATGTAAATGCATCTAATAAGCTAGATTTTCTTATATATAGTCAGAATGGGCTTATGGTTAGTTTAATTTACACTTTTAAAAATTGCGTGTTAAATTAAGCATGTAAACAATTTGGGGAGATAAATATTTCTATAAAAGCATGACAGAGACAGAAATAGCTGAATTTTTGAGAATTAATTAACTTCATTGATAAGTAAAATTATCATTGTTATTATTTCTGTGGAATATTTATTTATAATAAGTTAAATGTTGATACTGAATTGGATGAAACATCTTTATTATTTTATTTTTTTAATTGTTGAATTAAGAACTTGAATTTTTTTAAAAATGTTTCAAATTTGAAGTCAGTATTAATGTTTGTGTAAAACTTATTATAAAAATAATAATTAGTATTTAAAATTATTTGTTTACCTCAAAATCAAATGAGTTTTCTTCAAAAAAATAAAAAAAAATATTTGTCTCCAACCAGGATTGCTTCTTTTATCTATAAACGATATTGTTACATTTAATTTATTACATTACATTATCACATTATTTCATTATTGAAAGACATATAAAAAATAATAACTGACATTGCTCATTTTTTTCCAAATGTTTATTTTACAAATTATACTATTAATCATTATAATTCATAATTTCTTTTTTTCTTTTAAAGTTTATTTGCTTTTTAATCGTGATTCCTTAAAACATCATAAATTATTTAAACGTGAATATATAATTTCCTTAATTAAATAAGCAATTTTCCTATCCAACATATATTCAATATTCTAACCTAAATATTTTTAATAAAATATTTAAAGAAAGAACGATGAGAGAGAGAGAGAATATATACAATAATTAAATTTATATTTTGTTATATATATAGTATAACTTGAAATGCATTATGATGTGTTAAGCAGAAATCAGATATCTCACTATAAGTCAGTGACATTAATAATTTTATTGTTTCTCTGTTTATGTTTACGGAATTAACGTAAATGTCTCTGTTAATTTATTTAAAGACTTCGCATTCCAAATAGTATAGCAATTACTTTCTGATTACTAAGGACAATGTAAAATATTAAATCATTCTTAATTCTTATTTTAATGATTTAACAATTTATGAATTATATTGAGTTATGAGAACTTCTAATATTCTATAAGTTACTTTATAGTATTTGCGTCCCAGTAGTGTATAATAATGTTTTTTTTTTAAATTTTTAAACATATATTTTTTAAACCACTGCATTCAATTTATTTTTATTTTTTTAAATTTTAACATGTTTGTTAAATTTTGTTATGATATTGTTTAAATTTCTAATTATTCGTTTTAATATTCTTTAAATCAATCAGGTTGATTAAGCAAATAAATAATTAAATATGATACATATTTTCCTTTTTTGTAGACTTTTATATTTCTATAATGAAAGATATTTTTATGATTAATAATTTTTCATGTCTAAAAAATAAATTTTGTTTTTTTAACGTTACCTTATCTCCATATTTTATCTCTTCCAAATATTTCCTCTTGAATTTTTTTAACAGATTTTACATATAATTATGATATTTTGCTTCACTTATAAAATCGCAAATGGAATGTTAAAATAAAGTAAAAATTTATCAAAAACTTTGAGAAAAATAGTAATTTATTTTGTTTGTTTCATAAAGTCACTTAGATTAATTTATTTTTTCAAACATAATACAATAATTTATTTTTAAGTAAACATGGCACACGTACTCAAAAATATTAAAAAAAAGTCATTAAAGTCTTTAAAATTAAAATCATTTTAAATAAACAGGAAACAAAAAATTTCATAAAAACACATCAAAAGAAATTAAAGCAAAATATTTGAATAAAGACAAAAAAGGCAAGGTCTAATTATACTTTACTGAATAAGATAATAACGCAGCAAATTTTTCTATTTAATAAAAAATATAGTTGAGTAATATTTACGTCTGTCGTATACGTTTGACATAAAAGTCATTATTACATTTTATAGCAGTAATATATATTTAATTTTAAGATGATACTAGTGCACTTAAGTGTTTTAGGCAGTATAACTATAAAAATCAGTTAATTGTAGGTCTTTAAGTACTTAATAGCTCTCTAAAATATAGCGATTTCTTTCTTTTTAGTTTCTTGTAAATTAATGTTCAGTAATAAACAAATAACTTCATACTATATTAAAGTTATTACCCGTAACTATTCTAAAATTTTGGCAAAAAATATCTTCTATTTTCTATTAGTTTTGTTGAAATGTTTCAAATTTAAAATTTATTAATATGAAATTTTATTTGTATATCAGAATCTTAAATTTGCATTCAATTATTTGGTTACTTCTATATAACATAAATATCAATAATTTCATCAGATTAACTTTAAGAAATATTTCTTGAAGGAAGTGTGCTCGTCCTTGAAAATTATCTAAATAATTGATTCGACTATTATCCTAAATTGTATTGGTATAAGATAAAAAATTTCTGTAAAATGATAAAACAAACTTGACATAAAAAATGAAATTACATAAAGCTTATCTGAAGTATCTGACAATATATAAATATATAGAAAGACAAATATTTTTACTCTTTGCATTTTGCAGATATAGAGGAGTTATTAATTAATTTGTTTTAATACACGCACGCACGCACGTACACACACACACACACACACACACACATATATATATATATATATATGAAATTAATATAATTCTGTAAAAAATGCAAAAGAATTTAACTAAGGAAATAGAATTAATTAATTGCTTAAGTTGATAAATTTGCACATTTTTCTTGTTGTAATTTTTAATTTCACTATGAGAAAATGTCAACAATTCTTTGTTATGCGACTTAACTTGTCACTTTGTGTAACCTTAACACACTTCCTAGACCTCCTATTTCCCACGAATTTTTCTTTTTTTTTATTTACTTACACTTCAAAATAATTCAATTTTTCAGAAAATATTGAAACTACCTAAGTTTTCCATTTTTATTGCACCAATAAATTTCTTGAAAATATTTTTTCATCTAAAATATGTCATGATAAAGACATTTAAAATAACAAGTTAAATAATTTCATATACAGTTCGATAATTTCATTTATTAGTTGAAATACCCTTTTTTCAAAATATAAAAATGCATTCTAAATACAATTTTAATTGTTTTGAAATTTGTAAATCATTAAAATTATTATATTAACCGATATAATTAGAATTTTAATTTTACAAATATTATTTAAATGAAATATAAGACTACCCTAAAAACTGTGTAAGCAATTATAAAACAGAAAAAAAAATATTAATTTACACTTCATTATTTTTAAAATATTTTCTTAAGTTTTCTCTGAATGCGTAATGCTGCAAATTAATCTTGCATTTCTTATGAAATTTTATTCATGTATGATCTATCTTAACACATAATTAATTAAAAAGTTTTCCAAATTTATTTATTGGGATAAACACACAATGTTATATTTTTACTTTTTAGGTCATATTTTCTTAAAACACTTTTCGTGACAAAACTTGTTTTTTAATATATTCTCTCTTTAGAAACAGATGTCAGTATAAAATTGTGATTTTGTTTATGGCAGAAAATGCACATTTCATCATTTGGATTTTAAATGCACCATATTTTGTTGAAACATTTACATATATTAGAAAAATTCAAAGCTGTAATGAATTTTGTCACAAATATATTAATGTCCTAAAAAATTCACATGCTATCGTTACTTATGAATAAATTTTGCTATAAAGGGATCTTCAAGGGATTTAAAAGATCCGTATAGAACATCTCAGTAAAAAAGTAAATATTGGCATAATTTTAAGTCATGCTAGTGAATCCAATTACATACTGGTAATATCAATTCACTCATATAGGTTTATTTGCTTGGCTCCAATTTTAAAACTTTGAGTAATTTGGCAAATGTCAACCAAATTGAATATAAGTAAATAGTAGGTTGTGCTCAATATTTTCCCTGAATTGTTGGATTGCAAATTATTACACTTAATTTTATTACTTCTTGTTAATTTTCACAAACGTTTTAGGTTGAAAAATACATATATTTATGATTATTTATAATTGAGGAAAGGAATTGAGATATATATATATATATATATCATATTATATATATTTTATATATATATATATATATATATATATATATATATATATATATATATATATATATATATATATATATATATATATATATATAATTATTATTATTGTAATTTGTTTACGGTAAAATTAAAAGTGACTTGTTGAATTTAAATTTTAATTTTATTCCAAGTTTAACTTAAATATAGTTTTTAATATGAAGTCCAAAGCTTTTTTTTTATTTGAAAAAATCTTTGTAGGTATACATTTACTTTTAAATTTTTATTTTACATTATAAAATTATTTTAAAATTCTACAAGAAAATTTCTAATAATTCTTTCAAAATACCTTTCAAACTTTAAAATTATATATATGAAAGTGTATTTTATTGTACTATCTAAAACATATTTCAGAACTTTAGTCAAATACTAACTTTAGAATTCTGTTCATAAGTTTATTTCAAAACTATTTTACATATTCTATAATAAAGTAATTATTTATGTTACTTATGGTTTCTATGCATCAATTGATTAAAATGTTTTTATTTTATTTAATACATTTTATTGTTTGTTATACTTATCTTAATATGCTTAGCTTTCCATGAATAATTATAATTGCATTAATATAATGTTTTTCCAACTATTTAATATTTAATGCAACAATTTTCCTTCAAGATATATTTGTTATTTAAAATTATTTAATTTAAAATTAATTAATTTATTTAAAATTTTAACATTTATTTAAATTTAAATAAATATTAAAATCATAAAATAATTAAATAGAAGTTAATATGAAAATTTTTGTATTTTTATACTTAATTTTTAGAAAGAAATTCTTAATAATTACTCATCAAATTTATGAAAGATGCATGTAATGTGATGAGCAGTTATATAAAATGTTTCTGACATAGTAATGAAGATCTCGTATTTGTTTAAAACATTTATTGAAAATATGAAAAATCATAAAAATTGTAACAATTAGCAAATGAAAATGGATGAAAATTCAAAATTTACGTTGAGATAAAGAAGTTATCGGTGCCTCATAATTTGTAATTATTATTATTACTTTGTAATTATTATTACTTCATAATCCTCAATTATTTTATGTTTATTAGAATTATAAAGCCATTTTAAAATAAATTGATAATGAAACTATGAAATAAATTCTAATTTGATAAAAAAAATATTGGATATTTTGTTTCAGAAATATTATAGAAATTAAAAAATAATATTGTCTAAAATTCATTTTATCCATGCATAGTAATACCTTTACATGAAATATTATATAGGAATGTTCTTCAGAGTACAGTATGGAACAAAAAATTGTATGGTTTATCGAAATGTAAAAATTAATATATATTCCTTTGAAAAGATATTCGAATTTTATAATGAATATTCCAAAGTGTTTTTAGAAAAAAAATATTTTCATAATTCGAAAGTCTCATAATATTTTATAGTTCATTTCACATACGGATGCATCTGACACTTAACTGAAATTAATTTTTATTAATCCTTCTCCAAAACTGTTTTTAACAAATTTCTAACAATCGTCAAATAAAGCAATTAAAATGATTACTTAAAATTTGCTTAAAGATAATTTTGTAAACACCTCAGAGAAATTTTCATCTTAAAAGAGAATAGATTATTTTAATCAAAAATAATAAGATATCATATAAAAATTCAAATTTGCTATAACTGGCTATAATTTATTATTATTTAGTTTCACTTTTACGAATCTTAAAAAATTCGGAAGAATATATTTTTTATCAAAGCAAAATAACGAAATGGTTTGTACATTGTATGCATTAATAACAAATATTCTAAAGAAAATTGTAAAAAAAAATTAATTTTTTATAATCTTATACCTTGAATTAACAATGAAACATAATTTTAGCATGATATTTCTCCACATAGAACGATTTTATTAATCATAAGCAAATATATAAAAAGAAAATTTATTTATTACCTGAAATTTTAATAGACGATAAAATTTGCTTATAATAAAGTTTAATTTTTCATTATGATGAATTATTTTTAATGCATAATATACACTTACGAGAACTTAGTACATCTATAAAAGTTATTATGATTATAAGCATTAGAATTTTTGTTAAATTAAATTAATAAATATGCTTATTATTAGAAAATTTTTATATATTAGATTACGGAATATCATCACTGCTATATCAGTCTAATAACATTCTACCCATTCATTAAAAAACGTTCCATTTTAAATTTGTTTTGTATTGAAAAAGCATTGCTGCTTTTTTTTTCCATTGTCATATTCAGATTTTAATGCTACAAATATGCTTAATTAAGATAAATGGTAGGTCGCATATCTGATGAAAGGAAAAAATATGATTGTTCACTTCCATTCGCTGAGATTCTCCTAACAACTGCCGAGGTTCCATTGCACGAAACAGAGGTATTCGATCAAGATCTCTGGACAGTTCCCGAAGAAACTAAGAATCCCGTATCCCATTTTTCCTGGTGGGTAATGACACGGCAGTTTCATTCTGAGATTCATTTGTCCAGGGTGTGCCACACCCTGCAAATTACAGAGTCTGTCATTGCTGATGAACTGGCCAGAATTCTTGAAAACAGCATATCCGATGACGTCATGAGAATCAATACGTCACGCTCGAGCACGTTTCTTTAATTTCCGTACTAATCTGCGTTAAATCTAATGAAAGTATTCAGGTTTGAAAACAGAGTAGAACAGTCTATTTTGGACATGGATGGCATTAATCTTGGGAGTGATTTTAATATGCGTCTTAATATTAATGAATGCTTTGAAAGAAGTATCTGATCTGCTCTTAGGCCTCGCTGCCGTTTTCCCACCGGGAAGAGATTAACATTATTTTGAGAATTATTGAACGTCGAATAAGTCGAGAAATCTAATTAAAAAGTAAACTATGTTTGTACCATTACTACAAAGCCGTTTTTACAGATATTATTTTGATACATATTTAGCATTATTTATTTCTATTTAAGATTAAATTGTTGAATATATAATCACAGAAATCTTTCTTTCTTTCATGTTCTACGTTAACATTTTTTCATTTGATTTTGCAAGAATGCATTTTTTATTTAATAGACTTAAGGAAAATAAACATATATTTAATTATAATTAATGAATTGAGTAAATTAATTATAACTAGTAATATCAGCATATGATTTGATAACAATAATTCGTTCTAAATACATTATGTTATTATTATGTTCTAAATACATTATTATAAGCTATAATCAATTTGAAATTTAAGTGAGTATTTTCTAACAAAAATGTTAGTTTTTATAATGAAATTTAAAGATAATATAATTTTTATGGTGAACATACCATTTCAAAAAATGTAAAACTGGTGAAACTTTGCTTTGCTATTTTGAGAACGAAACCATTAAAACTTTTTCACAACACACTAAGATAAATTCTAGTTTAATTAGATATTTTGAATATCTAAATGAGAACTTCTATAAGAATTTTATAAAATCTTAGAAAGATATATTTAATAAGTATTAATATTGGATGTACGAATAAGCACACACACACAAATAACTGTCACTGCGGTATAATTTACTTTATTTAATAAAGCAAATTTGTATTACATGCCTTTTTTATTGCTAATTTCATATGCTATTAATAATAAACGAAATTTAACTATAAATTAAGCGCATTGTAGTGTAGAAATTATAAGTGTATAGTAAAAACTAATAATACAATAATACATTCTTTATTGTGATTTACCGTTTTCATCATTTCAATTTGTAAAACAAAAAATATTATTTTAATTAATCAAAACATTGCATGCATCTTACTTATATTAGTGCAAGTAAGTGATGAAATGTAAATTATTTATGGAAACACTCCTAGACAAAATGTAGTTCTAAAAATAACTGTGGTTCTTATAATACTATAACAAGATTATTTTAGTATACAATATACAGATAGCTTATGTTGTATATTGAATTGTATACGTCATTTTTATCATAATTTTTGTATAATGTCATTCAAGTATATAAGAAGCAATCTGTTAAGTTCTCAAAAATTTTACTAAATATCAAAATTGACCAAGCAATTTAAGGATTTCCAATTTATGAAATTAGTTGAAAACAATTTTGATACGTTATATATATATATATATATATATATATATATATATATATATATATATATATATATATATATATATATATATATTATGAACCCTAGATGTTTAAAATGTTTTAAGATGACATCGCTTGACATTTTATTGTTTTTTCACTGTGATGTTTGAAAATATGCGTTTTATTAAGAAAGATACATGTTTTGACTAGAATATCTTTGATTTAATAAGAATACCATGCTTTTTAAACAAAAAAGTAAATACAAATTTAAAAATTTTCATCACATGACATTTCAGGCCTCGCTTTTTTAAATAAAAATTAATTACATGATAATTTTATGCTAGCTCTTATAAATAATTATAATAATTCTTTATAATGCGTGTAAATATAAGCATTTAATTTGACGTCATAAGTTATAGATTTCTTCTTATAAAACCAAAAAATTAAGTATATATTCATTCAAAAAAGAAGATATCAATCATATCAATAAATAACATCATATACTATTACGTTATAATAAAAGAATGAAAACAGCTTAAGAGTTTTCGTAGATTAATATTTCATAGACTGAACGAAAAGAGATTAGATAAAAATGTACATAATATTCCAAAACATGAGAAATCTATTGAAAGTAAAATGAAATGTAGCGAATTTTTGATAATAGAATTAAAAGTATGAAAATTAATAATTTTTCTCAATTACGATTACTTTGTATAAAATGTCACAGAAAGAGTGATAATTAAATAGAATGTATCAATAAAATTAATTTATTTTTGACTAATGTAAGCTAATCAGAATCTTGGGGTTTAGTAATTTATCAGAATCATACAAGACTTAAAAGCAAAAAAAAAAAAAGTTTAATGTAACTTAAATGTTAAATTTTAATTTAAATAATAATTTAATAGTAAATAAAATAGTTTAAATTTAAATGTACTATTTTTATTTAAATATTAAGAAAATTGTCAATATGCTTTTCAGTAAAACAAAAAAATTGCATTTAATATTGAAGACTTTTTTTTACTAAGTTCTTCAACGTTACATAAGATCAAATGAATTTGAAATAATATTATAAGGTTAATTCTAGAATACTCCCCGATTTTCTTAAAAAGCCAAAAAATTATTGTTTACTTGAAATATATAAGGAAAACTGATTTATTTTAATTTTGTTTTTCAAAAGGGTGTGCAAAATACAGCTAACTGAATGGTAAATTACTAAAATTATAATGGTTTGATCGAGCTTTGGACAAAACTACCTTCATAGCATACGTAAATACAATATCAATATGCTAAAGAATCATGTAAACTTAAGTATCTTGCAATGCTACAATTTTGAAATCTGATGTGTACCATGTATCAATGGTATTTAAATAATGTATTTCTTTTCAAATTCTAATTAATTTTATTACATATATACATTCGGAAATACATTACTCAAAAATATATGTAGCAAAGTTGGTGAGAGCGGAACAAACTTTGAAAGAAATTCAAGTGTTTTACTTTCTTATTCATGTAATTATATCTAAATTTACAAATTAATTATTGTATTCTAGTATTCTATTATATAGTCTGTATTCTATTATTGTAACTTTTTGTCGTATTGTTTTTTTGGAATTTCAACTTATATGCCAAAAAATGTTAAACAAAAGCAATAAAAATGTAAATTTTGCTAAAATTACTGATAGCTTTTAGGGAAATAATTTCTATTGAATTGCATTGATTAATCTCCTAAATAGAAAATTTCTGATAATGTTTTAAAAATATTCTAAAAATAATAATAAAATTCATTACTTATAAAATGTAGCAATTAACGCTAATGGAAAATATAAATTTATGAAAAAAATTCAAAATAAAATTTAAACATAGGAAAACTGAACGAATATCTGTAAAAACCTATTGATAAGAATCTCTGAAATAAAATTTTATTACAAAAGCTTTGTGCTAAGCAATAGCTTATTTTTTTGATATTTTAATTATTTTCTGCAAGAAAATAAGAAGTTTTAATCGTTTCCTAAAACCAAATTGAAAGGATTTTTAAACGGCTATTAATATGCACATTTTAAATAGTTAATTAATATTTAAATGTATGGCACGTGTTTCTAAATAAAAAATAATGAAATATCTCAATTAATATTTCCTTATCAAGTATTATATTTTGTATCAAATTAAAGTAAAACATATATTAAGAATTGAATGGCTTTTTTAAATGTAAGAAACTATTTTCTGGAATAAATTTAAATAAATTTATGATTAAATAACTTGCTAAAATTTAAATAATAAATTACATATTTTGATTGATTTTGAAGAAATTTTAATTGTGTTTTTTTTTCTTTCTTTAAGCTACTTTTTGGTAATAAAATTTATTCAGCATTATTATCTCAAAACTGAGAAACGAATATTAATTAAAGAAAATCTAATTTATTATGAGATAAAATAGCGAATTGGGCCCATTATATTGTTTTTCGTTGAAAATTGCTTATATTTGATTCACTAAATTTACAATTTGTATCAGACTTAACAACTTACACCAGGCATCAGAAAACTTACATATAGTATTAAATAAGAGGCAATATGTATCTAGGTGTTATGTTAGGAAATGAAATGTTAAAAAGTAAATTAATGCAATGAAAACAGAATATAATTTGCATTCGATATGCTATGCATATGAAATACCAAATTATAAAAAAAAAAAAAATTAACTTCAAGCTAAAGTTTGAGATGAAAATCAAGTTCTACATTAACACATAAAATTGATGATATTACGAAATATATTTTAAGTTTTTATCTAGTAATGAAGTGTAAATTAACGCAGTGGTATTAAATAGTTTCAGTTCAAATGTTATTATCATATTAATGCAGTAAAACTGAAAGTATATATTACATTAGATATTTTTTCATTACGATGCACCGAAATATTTCTCTACACTCCTTGGCAACACAGGTAGTTGTACGATGATAGATAAGGAAAAAAAATTGCAGAAAACCACAAATCTATATTTTAAAAATTAAAAAAACCTTTATTTTTTTGAAACCTTTATATTGTGATAATGAAGGTAAAATATAGAATACCGTTTTCTTCTACTCACAAAATGACACCAATAACGAAATGATAACTGAACATTTCACCACGCTTATACAAATTATGGTTTCATAATTATGCATGAACGTTTTACAAAGAAGAAAATACATTCAGTATAGTAAAAAACGGTACTTTAAAAAAAATCAAAAATTCAAAAATCAAACACCATTTTTTTTAAAAGAAGAAATTAATACAGAACTGTAATGTAATTTAGAAGCATTTATATAAGAATAAGAAATTCAACTTGGTGCTTCTTCATTCTTATCACTGAAACTAAAAATGTTTTCCAGAGAGAGAAAAAAAAATTGAGCAGAGCAGAATGTTACCGCTCTTAAAATAATAACGTGACATAAGCAACTTAATAATTAGATTAATTAACTCTGCGTTTTGCTTGGTAACTCAAATCTGCGTTAATTAATTTTTAAATCAATTGCAAGCACTGCAATGAGAATTTCTAAATGAACCATGGTTTTTATTTTACATTAGTTTGAGTGATGCACCCGGATATGACTATCATTCATTGATTTTACAATTTTTAAATTTACTCCGAATAAAATTTCAACGGATAAACCTTATAAGCCTTTAATGGAAAATAATAATTATTAACAACATATTAAGAAATAAATGACTTGAATATTATTAAAAATGTTGGAGGAAAAAAGTTGAAATGATTCCTTTATGCATGATATTGTTTTAGCTTTTCAATGCAATGATATATATGAATGAATTTGAAATTAACACACACACATACAGAAAGATCTGTTATGAAAAATATATGGAAAGTATCTAATGAAAATTTGAAAAGAATATCTAAAAATGATAGATGACTTACTTCACTAGTTCAAATGTCTATTTAATACTTTTGGAATATGATTTCAAACTGACTTTCTCACATCTGTTTGTATATTTCCAGCAGAAATATGTGCGTATAAATGAGAAAAACATTTTTTCTGCTTCTTTTAACATTTTTTTTTACAATTATTTAACATCAATGTGCTATATTTAAAGTAAACATTGCAAATGGCTTTTAAAAAATAATTTGTATTTATAATAGGAAGCATTGTATTATTAGCAATATTACATATGTAGAATATTCTCTAATTTAGGGAATGCAACTAACGAGCTCTGATCCAAACACAAATGTTGTAACACCGTGAGTAAAATGCCTCAACTGATTTATTAACATATTTATTACGCATGAAAGCATTGAGATATTTGAGTACTAAATGATTAAGCAACACTCATTATGAAATATTATATATACATGTTTCATACAGGTTACTTAGCTAGTATATTTAAAATTCTTAAAATGAAAGTAAGGAATAATTTTAAGTTGCAGAAAACCTAACTTAATCTGGAATGTTTTAAAAGTAAACAGAATTTACTGCCTATTACGCTATTTTAATACTCCGTCAGTTAAATATAATTGCTTCGGTTATACTTGTACTATTTAATTTCAGTAATAAGTTTAAATTTCTTCTTGTACGGCGTTAAATCGCAACATGTGTTTAGTTTATTTAACTCTGTTAACATTTGTTTAATCTTAGAATTCAATAATATTTAATTGTAACAGTGCTTGTGATTAAATTTTATGTTTTGACAGCATTTATTAAACTCTATATTATTTTTAATATTTATTTGATTCTATGAGATCTTTATATCATTATTTATCAAAAATGCATTATGCATTCCGGACATTCAATTTTAAGGATTTAAAAAAAGCAGATCAAGTGCCACCATAATTAGTGCCCTATGAAATTTATATATATATACATACATAAAGGCTCATTTTTTAGGCATAATTATGTCTGTTTAGCCATTTTCCATTCCAATTTTATCAGATCTACATAAGAAAAGGGGAAATATTATTCAATATAGGATAAATTTAAAATTATTGTTGTGTCTTGAGTTGTAATCAATTAAGTTTTCCGAGAATTTAGTGAGTATTTTTTCCTTGAAATTCTCTCAATTTACAATGAACATATTTATCAAAAAACAGAAAGTATAAGCATAAAAGCTTGTATCATTGCTAACTACAGTCATAGCCATATATTTAATTCTGCTAAAAGTTCAATGATTTAACTTCTTGTGTTATCATGGATATAAGGCTTTGTAGTATGATCGTCAGTAGCTATTTTTAACGAAGAAAAGAAATAGCTGTAAAATATTCAGTTATTGTTTTTAAAGACAAAAATATTTTCTGTATCCATTTCTGTTTCTCTGAATTTTTAATCTCTTTACTGTAACTTTTACATCCAATAAATTTCTGCTTAACATTGTTCCTGAATCATGAAAAGCCTTCAGGTTTAAAGTGGATATTGAAACTGAGACCTGCTTATTTAGAAAATGGAATACAAAACATTTTGTTACTCAACTTGCATAAAGGCAATTGATATTCTGAAATATTACTAAAAAAAAGCAATTAATGGAAGTGAAGTTCTAAATGATTTCAGGATTCCAGTATTATCTTAGAAATTAATTTTGGTTCCTTCCGAAAAATTACCAATTATTTATTTCTTTCATAATTTTGCAGAAAATGTTTGAAAATCAACATAAAAGTTTTTTTTCTTTCTTTCTTTATTATTTTAAAAAATCAAGTTATATTATATTTGTAACAATGGGCATAGTTATGCACTCATTTTATAAATGAATGCAATGCATAATTATGTTTTTTACTAGAAAATTATTAATTAATTAAATTCTTAATTTGATATTATTTCATTTAATTTTCATGCTTTATATATAATTACATTTTTGCTAAAATTATTTTTTTTTCCTATGAATTATTAATTTGTTCTGAATAAAATTCGTGTGGCCGACTGTCATTTGTTTTGTATATGGTGTTTCGTCAAAATTTGTAGTACAGATTGTTTTGGAAAGCAGATGCTATACTTTTATTAATTAAACTATTCTTTAAATTATTCTTATTCATAAGTATATTAATAAGTTTCAAATTATTATTAAAATTTAGGCAATAAATGTCTACAAAATTAAAATTAATATTTTGAAACAATCTGTTCCTTTGTTTTAGAACGTTTTTTATAAGTTATATTCAAGTATATTTTTTCATCAATATTTTTTTATTGTATCAAGAAATAATTTTTGTGTTTCGTCCCAATTGTATTTTTTATAATGTAAAGTGTAAATTGCTCAATGTTTCTTGACATTTTGGAGCAGATTTTATCATTGGTTGAATACACAACAATGTTATAATCTATGCACGTGATTCAACAGATCCCTCTAATTTGGTCAATATATGGCATAACATGCCGAATTATTGTTAAAATAAGTAAACAGTCTACCGATGTGTTTACTTTTTTAACAGTCATTCGATATGTCATTCATTCTTATACCACTCCACTCATGTATTGTAAGAGAAATAACCTATTTTATTTCAAAATATGCTCTTTTCCTATTACGCTGAGAAGTAACCTCTGATATTTATCGTATGCTTAAGAAGTGTTTGAAATTCAATAGATTAGAAATATTCTATGCTTTGAATAGTATGCGGTGTGCAGCGTATGTATGCAATGTAATATATTTTCTGCTCATATTTTCATTTAATAATGTAATTGGATCACTTATAAGGATCACTTTATGATGCTGTATTTCTGCTATTTTATTTTATAAGTAATTAAATTAGAAATATTTCATTTTTTAAACATATATGCATTATAAATAATTTTGGTAATCTACATATTTATATTGAAGGAGGTAATGAGAAAGAATTTTTCAAAGTGAATAAAAAATGAACAAAATTATAAAAAAAAAAATCTTTATTATACTGATACTATGTTGCTATTGAAATTTTTGAATATGAAATAAATTTCTATATAATCCATGAGAAGAACATAAAAAATATGCATCGTTTGACCTTTTAATCATGAATCAAAAAATGAGAAAACTCAATTTTAGTTTTTAAAAGTTGTTTATCATAAAGTTTAATATGCGAAAAAATTAAAACTATTTGAAAAAGTCTATAATTAGAGATTTCAGCTCCAAATTTAAAAATTCATTTTGCAAGCAATTTTTTTTTTTAATTTTAAATGTTTTTTTAACTTTTAGAAATAATAGAAAGTTAACTTGAAAAATGAGTTGACTTTAATGACTAACAACTGATTTTTGCTATCCAATGTCAAATCGGTTTATTTTTATCTGCATTCCTACGTATTTAATAATATCTAGAAAAGGATTATCGAACAGCAATCTTTGAATTAGCCAGAATATAAGCATCTTCACAGTTGTAAGATGCCTTTTTTTGCCAGCATTTTCTTGATTGTTCTCAACATTCAGGTTTAATAAAAAATTGTAATTTTAAGCAATGAAACTTCAGGGACAAAGTTCTTCAATATTTAACATCTTAGAGTTTTAACTTCAATTCTGTGAGATAACCAGTATTCTCTACAAAGTTTCAGTTACTTTCATATTATCATATCACTAGATTTTAAATCCACGTGGTAGGAATTTGGAAAGTTTTTTAAAAGTAAATCTTTAATTTTAATAAACTTTCCTTATAATTAATAGTGATAGGAAGACATTTAATAGCATGCGCTTTTGTAACAAAAATTGCTTTGTATATAAAAGATTTAATGGTTTAACTGATTTAGTTACAGTTAAAGGTAAATAAAAAAAAATCGATGCGTCTATTGAACCAGACTTTCTGAAATAATCATCAAAATATCAGGAATAAATATCAAATTGAAATGCTTGATTTTATACAAATTTCCTTCTTTTTTAATTATTAGATTTAAAGCACTGAATTTTTAAACATAAAAAAGATCACTTATTATTTTTTTAATTAATCATATTAATTTTAACAATAGCAATAAATTTACATTCCAGAACAAACATATCGACTGAAAACACAAATCTGAAGTGAAATGGAAATGAAAACACTTATTCTAATATTTTTAATTTTATATGTGATTTAATATTATCTCTGTATTACCTACACAATAAATTATAGGGTTTTCAAATAAAACTGCTTCAAAATGTTCGGAATCTCTGAATAAAAGTCTCATTTCAGATATTATAAACAATCTCCTTCAGAAAAAGCACTTTGGTAAATTTTCTCATACGCTGTCCGACATTGAAATTGCAACACCAAGAAGGAGTGGCCAGAAAATTACGCAAACTTCAGAGTGGATGCCTCTTGCCTAGTAATACAAATGATCTAAATTGCGCAGCTCTGCAGTGAATAAGATATAATGCGTGGAACTGGCAGAGTGGGCAATATTTGCGAAGGTTTTGCTGTCTAGAAAATAATCATTAAAGGTTTGTTGCTGTCGCAAAGGACGCCTGTAATTGAAGAGAATGCCAAGTTATTATCATGACACTATGACAGACCAGTGTTACGTAGGCGATGTGCCGTGGTAGGTGGCACTCCTCTCTCTACCCTCACGGAATATTCAATGCTATTTATTAGCAGGATAATGCCAAACCGGATATTGCTCGCATCAGCCAACATGTCCTGTAGTGTACAGCTGCTTCTTCTGGGCAACGTGCTCTCCAGATCTCAGACCAATCGAGCACGTTTATGATATGATTGGACTCCATTGTCAGACCCTGTCACTGTCGCCTTCAGAAGACGCATTTTGGCAAATGGTTGGCAGGGATTGGAGAACCATTCCTGAGAATACCTTTCATAGTCTCATTGACTCCGTGTCTAGACGTGTTGTTTTCTTTATCGCTATCCACATTACTCCTACAACCTATTAGCCCCACCCTGTACTCTCTCTGTGTTATGCATATCAATTCGAAATATAGATCACTTATTGTTCGTTGCTGTCTCTCACTGTTTGTCGAGTTTCGTCATTTTCTGTTAACTCTTTCTTAGTGCTGCATTTTCAATGTTGGGGAATGTATATTGAAAAAATACAAATGAGAATGCATTGAAGAAAGCATGATATGAAATGCATAAAAAATGTATATTATTTTTATAGTATTTTCTGCATTGAAAAATAATCGAATTAAATTTTCCGATTTTTGATAATTTCATGTAGGAATTTAAAAAAAAAAATTAAGTACACAATCTTGTTTGAGATTTGTTTGAGATAAATTATGGTACCTAATTTGTATTACCCATATTAATTAGAAAACAAATACAATATTTTTTAATGCAATGTTTATCAAATTTATATTACATATGCATAGCTATGTTCAGATATATTGTAATAATATTATGTATTGGATGTAAATTCAAATTAAATAGCCGTTTGGTACTTATTTGTGTGAAAAATGATTTTAATGATTAATTAATTTACTTTATTTTGAATTATAAAGAAAATTATGCAATAAATATGACATCATTAGAAATATTTTTCTCTATGATATCATTATTTAAACATATGTAAATTCAATATTCTCGCATTTTCGATTTCAAACAGTAACTATGTTAATTACCCTAAATCATGTGTAATTGTTAAATTACATTTAATTTTAACTGTGAAATTTTAAAAATTATGATTTTATATATTACCTACTTGAATCAACATAAAGCAGTTACTAAATTTTAAAAAAATAACAGTTTAATGCTATTTTTACAATATAATTCTTAAATTCAATTAATAAATACGTTTGAGATTAATTTGCAAACAGATAGTTAGGACGTTTTGCATTCTGCCATTTCCGAGTTGTTAAATCTGTGCTTATTATGAATAAAATGATTGAACAACGGAAATTAATTCCATCCAAATACAGATTGTTACATTTGACGAATTGGGACGAGATTTATGACACAACTGGACCGATTGATATTCGTCATTGTCAGGCACAGCATGTGTGAATTGATTAATTAATACACAATATTGAATTTTGTACAATGTAAGTAATTTGTTAAGCCCAGCTGGAAATTTTCGACAAATAATTTGTATACACAAAAAAATGCTTTAATGCACGCATTCTAATTTTCAGCTGTAATCCATTTTTAAATGTACTTTTGTATGCTTTATTATAAAAATTTATATTAGTTGGATGATTATATTCATTATTGAGACATTTAAGTTTGCCATAACAAAATTTAGTTTTTGGAAGAAAACTTTAAAATTATAAAATGTATATAGCTTTTATAAATTGATGTGTTACGGAACGATGTTTGAATTTTAAATTATAAAATATTCAATTAAAATATTTTTTAAATTTGATCAATTATTTATTTATTACTAATTAATAAGTTTTCCTTAAAAATGTGTTCATTTTTGTGAAGAAAATTTTATTTATTATCATGCAGAGCTCATTAATAACGATTTACAATTACATAGAATAATTTTTTCCCGAAACTTAAAAAAAAAATTGGTTTGTATTAATTAATGCATACAAGTTAAAAGAAAACAAAAAATTAAAAATGAAATACTGATGATTGTTATAGATTATCATAAAGAAAATATATAAAAAATATTTATAATATATATAAATATATATAAAACAACATTATAAAATATCTCTTGAAGTGTTTATTCTTTAAATTATAGGTATATTTTTTTTGGTTCATTTTTTTTTTCCTTTCTTTTCAAAAATTATTTTCTTAGAAACCTATTTTCTCCTTATCCTTAGATTAAAAGTAGATTTTATGCATTTTATAGTTTAAAATTTAATAAAACTATTCGTTGTTAAAAAATTAAAAGATTATTTGTGGTCCATTAAAAACAATTTTGTAATTTCTATTCAAAATCTCTGAATTTATTAAAATTTATCCTTTAGTTCTTTCTTTTGTTCAATCTTACACATTCCTTGTAGAAAATAAATTAAATTTTTCTATAGACAATTCTTCATTTACAGTGCTTTGAAATATAAAAAAAACATTACAAATGTATTGAAATTCCTTCCTGTAATTCAAGGTAAAAATCTTTATAAAATTATATTACTTATTCATGAGGCTGTATAAAATCAGAGAGGCAATATCCTTTTTTACATTGCTCATAAAATCATTAAAATTCTATATCGTAAAGTATTTCTCTTCTTAAGGTTTTATATCGAACTCCTGGAGACCCAATATCAATAATATTAAGACCAGTTCTGAAAGAAGCAATTGGATTTAAGGAAACAGTTTACAAAATATTCCCTTTGAAATGTGACATAAAATAATATTCTGCTGTGAAAAACAAGATAACATAATATCAAATGACCTTATTACTACACAATTACAGAAACTTAAATGCTTATTTTAGATTATCAGAATACCTACTTTTATTTTCTTCGTGTAAATAAGCAAAGTTGTATTGGATGTTAAAAATACATTAAAGTTGTAATGGATGTTTTTTAAGCCTCTAATTATTCTTTCAGATATATTTATAAATTTCAAATAGAAATTTGTTAAGCTGTGAAACATCTTCCCCTTAAAAATCGCATGTTTTAATTAAACATAGCTTAATATTTTCGCTACAGGAACTATGTCTAACTAACAGAAACACAAGAAAAATACACAACACAAGAAAAATACTTAACATAAAGCTTTTGATTGGTTGAAAAATGTAAACGTTATATATAATAAAATAGTACTAAAATGTATTTTTATAATATAAAATTCAATATGTCAAATATTTTTAAATTTATTATATATAAGTATCAGAAGGGAAAAGATAAAAATATATCATTTATAATATAATAATATTAATAATAATATATTACTTTTTTTTCATGTGTGTGTTTGTATATACATGTATGAATAAGTGGTAAATTGAAATGTATCATCAAAAATATCTGAGGTACCTCCGCTCCTTATGCAAAGATCAAATGAATGAATTTCTTGCCTTTAGTAAAATGTGAAGTTATAATCATTAATTTATTTAGCCAATATTGTTGGTTGTATTCATTCCTATATGCCTTGGTACAGAATCAGAGAGCACTGAGGTAAATCCTTGGTATATATCATACTTTCGTCTTCCACATATAAATTCCACCCAATTTTAGTATGATGGAGCAGTATATTGCATATTGTACGAGCATGGATCCCATACCACACACTCACTTTGGTGAAAGATCAGAAGAACACATTGGTCAGGGAAGCAATCGGTTATAATGGTTAGAATATATCTATAATTGAATGCTTAAAAAGTTGATTAATTCTATCATTTTAGAAAATCAATGCTGAATGTTAAGTGCTGTCGCAAAAGCATGTTTAACTGTATTCCCCTCTTAGTTGGTCTCTCTGAGTTAGTGGATGAAGGCGGGTTCAAGTTTTGAAATTTGGAGGTAATATGAAGGAAATAATGTCCTAATATTTGACCTACTGTGTGTGCTTCCAGAGACATCATTTTCTTTCGCAAAGATTGTGACTGTGACTTGTATAATGTGCCAAGCCACATTTAATGAATATATATATATATATATATATATATATATATATATATATATATATATATATATATATATATATATATATATATATATATATATATATATATATATATATATATATATATATATATATATATATATATATATATATATATATATATATATATCTTTGTTTAAGTTGGGATTTGAATTTACTAACTTCTAATAATGAGAACGACATCCTAAC
Source organism: Latrodectus elegans (assembly GCA_030067965.1). Classification (NCBI taxonomy): domain Eukaryota; kingdom Metazoa; phylum Arthropoda; class Arachnida; order Araneae; family Theridiidae; genus Latrodectus; species Latrodectus elegans. Next base: position 57,541,871 of record CM057822.1, read on the forward strand.
CAACTAGGATACCCCAACCTTTGATTGTTAAGTGCACCAGAAACTATAATATATATGTACAAGTGTGATGTTAGAATGAAGTCTAATATCATCTCAAACTGTCATACAAAAAGCAAGACAAACCTAGTGATGCATAATGCAATTAATGAGCAATCTATCAGGACCTTGTTTCCATATTGGAATCCGAACATCATGGTGCTGCGGATAGAAATGAGAATTTAAGAGGGATGATTTATAGACGTTTTGTTCCCCGTGTATTTCGTTAATCACAATATTGATACAAATATTGCAATCAAATATTGTTATTTATCAAATATTGCAATGATTTTGATTCAATACTACAATCACAATTTGTTTATTGCTATACTGACTCAAAATCTCTGTCGTAAACGCATAATTTTAGTCAAGTATAAGTAAAACAATGGATGCTTTGTGGACCTTTCACGTACTTATAATTGTAGAGTGATAATAGCTGGCAATGAATGATGCTTAGCAGACATAATTTGTTATTTTTCTGTATTGATGATTAATCCATTACTAGCATGCATACAGTATGCCTGTCATCGCATACTATGATGAAAATATTTGCATGTACAATCATTCATGTGAGCCTCCAGTACCTCTAAATTTGCAGTTACTTGCTTTCGTCTAGCTGAACCAAACATTTAGGTCTAAGATGATTCACAATCTCTATATTCAACTAATTCTCGTCTATCGAGCTCAGAAATGTGCTGGAAAGGCATTCACTGTCCCCTACTTAGTAGAATTAAACAGTTTACCCAAAAAAGAAAAATAAATAGTTACCATAGTTGAAATTGACAGTTATTTCTCCGTTTATGCAGCGCTTGACAGATCACTTTGGGGTGTTGCTTTTTTCTGGCTCCTTGTTTGTATACAGCTGCATGCCAAAGTAATAAAATCATCCCTGAATAAAACGTCATTTTTTGCTTAGCTTTTGTAAGCATTAAAATAGTTAATATACAGTAATAAGAACAGACAGTTTATTTATGAATAAAAATGTATGAATTCTGGTAGTTTAAGGTAACTTCATTAAAGTTCTGTAATTGATTTTTTTTTTTTTTTTCAAAAATGTAAAACATCTAATCTATTAGACTTTTCAAAGAGGGTAATCTTTAGAAAATGTAAACAACACAATGCAAAAATTAGCCCAATACATACAATACAGCACTAGAAGACATCTTGGCAAAATAGAATAGTGGACAGAAAAAGAAATATCTTGAAAATGACTGTCGGGTGAAGAGGAATGTAATACCTAAAAAGCAAACAAAAACAGCAAAAATAAACGCGGAGTTCAACCGACATCAGAATTTATGATAAATGTTAGAATGAATATTTACTATGCAACAACAGTTCTTATGCCAATGATTACATATTTTAAAGCCAATCATTGTGTACAGCAAAGTGTCACTCATGAAACTAGATTGATTTATGAGTTGGAGACAGTAATATGCCCTGACTAGAGAGAATGGTGTTTCATAATTTTACAAACAACAGAACTTGTGCATGTTTGGAAGACACCTTCTCGAAAGTATGATCTTGATTGTCTCCTACTAACTGAAAAGGATGAATGCCTGGTGGAGGGGGAACGAGTGAAGACGTGTCTTCTGCATGCTCCACACATTCTGCTTGCAATAAAGTGTCCTATTTAACGTAAACATTGGAAACCTATACCAATAAAAGCGGAATTTTTTACTGTACAAGATATAATATTCTCAACTATCTAAATCCAAAATTACGGATTTTATTAGTGAATTACTGAATAAATTTCATTTGGATCCAATATGGTGGAAAAAGCGACGCTCTGACTGCTCGCCATAGATACGCCATTACAGTGCATCAAATCGACAAGAGTGTGTTTTTTCTACAACCGAACTGTTATCATTAATACCTTCGGATCAGGACAAAGTGATAACCATTAGAACGATAAATTCTCGTTCTTTCCTCCGCCACCGACCTTGTGTTTGTGACATAATAGAAAACTGATTAATATCACCAATAAACCTTGTTTTCATCACAATTATCGATGGAATTTTACAAATTGGCTGACTTCAACAACAAAATGTCCGGCTAAATTCAAAGGTAAGTGCTCAGATACCTTAATACTCTGCTTGGCATGTACGTTCTGCACGTTTTGATACACAGATTGACTAGATAGGATGATTGGATCGAGAGTTATCGAACTTTAATTAAAAATAAACAATCCATATTTTTTGGCAAAATTCAACAAAACTTTTCTTTCATAATTAATTTTCTCTTAATAACTCTCGCACTAATTGTCCTATCAACTTGGAATAAATTTTTAAATTGAGTGGAATTCTCAACGATTCAAAAAATGTTTATATTATTTATCTATGCGTAATAGTTTAATGTCTATAAATTTTTAAACCTGTATAAAAATGTTGAATAATCAAATATTTTACTGTTTTGTATATATAATTTTTACTTTAAACGGCCATAACTTTCTATCTATTTATCAATCCATTCAATCTTTTGACATTATTCAGGCCGACTCATGTGCTTCTAAATACATTTTTATTTTACAAAATATCAATTAAAAAATTTTTAACTGCCAACTTAATGAATCTACAATTCGTATTTTTCCTATTTTTCCCCCAATGGTTCTTCATTGCTCCCCAGTATATGTATTACAGTAGTGTTATTTCTTAAGTCCACTTTTCGCAACTAAGCAAACCCCCATTTTCATTTCACTCTTAACCCTTTGGTCACCAATCTCCCGCGCCTAATTGCCTAAATTAGTTAAGTTTTAATCAGTGATTTTCTCGGCTCCTAATATCCCTAGAGACACGGGACTACTTTCTAAATTCATAGTTTCCCTGGGCTTGTAGAGACCAGAAAATACTCTTTAGCATATATTTTCTCACTTGTAATCCACTTTCTTGACTTTGTCTCACTTTTGCTAAACACTAATTATACAGAATCATCACCTAAACTGCCTTTGCTGAGCATCCTATTTTCGCTTTAAGGCATATTTAATTTTATATTTGCTATCCATCAAATGTTAAAATAATAGGGAAATGTCTATCTAATTTTATTTATTTTTATTTATTTATCTATTTTCTTTCTCTCACAAATCACTTTTTACATAATATATACCTATATTCTTCCCATTAAATATACAATGAACAGGTTTTTTCTATATTTATAATTAAATCAGAGAGTTCTCAGTTTATTATCAATAATAAATAATACATATTGTAGCAAATTCAACAAAAATTTATTTTATTTTTATAAATAATCTTTTTAATTACTCTCGCTCAAATTTGTCCAATTAACTTGGAATAAATATTTGATTGGAATGGACTGCTAATGTCTACAAAAAAAAAAATAAAAAATAAAAAATATCTATATCATTAATGTATGTGAAATAGTTCAATTTCTATAAATTTTGAAACTTGTATAAAAATGTCCAGTATTTAAATATTTTACTTTTCTAATATATTTAATATATACAATTTTTATTTTAAAATCGCCATAACTTTTATCTATCAACCATTCCACTCCAATCTATTAATATTGTTCAGAGCAGACTCTATGCTTCTAAATATCTTTATCCCATTCTCACAAAATTTTAATTAGTAAATTTTTAATTGCCAATTTAATGAACATAAAATGGCACTCTTCCTTCTTTTCCCCAATGGTTCCTCATTTCTCCCCCAATATAAGTATTGCAGTAGCATTATCTTTTCCAAATTTTTTCTTGCTACTAAACAAGCCCTTTTTTCATTTCTTTCTTAATCCTTCGGTCCACCAATCTTGAAACCTAATTTCTAAATTAACTAAATTTTTAACAGTGGCTTCACTGCTGATAATTGTCCTAGAGACACAGGAATTTCTAAATTCATAGTTATTTCTAAATTTATAGTTTTCTCTTGCGTCTCTTTAACAGACCACTAAGTAGCATTTTCTCCTTTTATTTTTATTATATATCTATAAATATATATATCATATTATACTAACTCTTAATTCACTTTTTCGACCTTATCGTATTGCTGAATCACACTATTTTGCAAATCATCTTTTATTGGCCAAGTCAATTTTTTTTTTTTTATTTATTTTTTAATTTCTACTTATTATATATGTGTATATATATGTTTGTATGTTCGTATATATGTACATATATAATTATTTATCTACTTATTTGTATACTTTTCAAACCTATTTGCATTATACTAGAGGAACATTGGGGAACAGAAATCTACAAACCTACTTGAAGTCATAAAATGCTAATCTATAATCTTTTGACCAATTTATTGGTAATCCTAACTACAATTTAAAACTAACACATTGAAACAAATGAGTCCGCCCAGTCATTTCGTGTGTCGGGCGTGTAGAGTGTGTGTTAGGTGGAGTAGAAATTATCTGGGTCACTGCTGAACTTTCTTTCGTTGACTTCAGTACTACTCACCTACCAATCAGATAATTTTCTCTCTTGCTATCAATAGAACTATCTCTTTCTAACAATGGATTTACAGCAACAATCAGAGGAATCTTTTCCCCCTGTCCCTTTATTACAGCAGAACGATTGAAGCCAAAATGCAAACAACGAGTACGCTATTATTTTTGGTCGACCTGGAGAAAATTTTAATGTGCCAAGACAGGCGAAAAATTCTACCTCCCAGGTTATAAGAAAGCAAGCGCAAAATTTATTGGATCAACTAAGAATGCATCTTACTAGACCAGAAGAAACAGTGGTTCACCAAAACATGGCAAAAATAAATGTTCAAGTGGAGCAGATTAAAGACAACCTACAAGCTCTCACTAACCTACAAAATGAAACACACAAGCTGATAAATAATCTGCACACAACTAACCAACCAACAGGAAAACAAACCGGCAAGCCAACCTACAGCGAAATATTAAAGAAGCGCATTGATGAAGAAAGGAAGGCAACGATCATAATTAAACCTTCAAAAGACGAAGACATCAAAACTCTCAGGGAGAATTTAGAAAAGATAAACAGTGATATTTGCCCAAAAAAAATCGTTTGAGGAAAGTTCACAAAGCCAAAGTGCAGTGCAGCAATGAGGCAACAAAAGGCAAACTGAAAGAACAACTCACCTCCCATAATATAAATACTGAGAACCCACCATAAGGCACAAGAAAATCATCATTTTAAATGCCCCAATACAAGTTACAGACGATAACATCCACAGAATCTTATCATCCAGCAAAACAAGACATCCTAACTGATGCCTACATAAAAATATTGCAAATTAAAACACATAGGTCAAATGACAAACTGCAGCACCTAATTATGGAAGTGGACTGCGCTACAGAGCACACACTCCTAAAAGCACGGACCATACACTTTGGTTTTAATAAAGTCCACATATCCAGGCCCTACAAGCGCATTATACGGTGCGCTTCAACTGCCATGACTATGGTCACGTGAGCTCAAACTGTAAATACAGAAGAGTCTGCGGCAAGTGCGGCTATAACCATACTGAAGATGAATGCAAAGCGAAGTTACTGGAATGTATTAATTGCTGGGTTGCCAACAGAAATGAGCTAATTACCCCACGAACCACACAGCGTTTTGAACACAATGCCGAGTTTATCGAACACATCTACACCAATCGAACTAAGTTACCAACAACTCCAACAAATTTAACATGAACAACCATAACAGCAACACTAATGACCCAACTCATAGAGAGATAATCTTCAGTCCCATTACTGCCCTCCAAAAACCACTATCAACCAAATCAACTTAACAGATCCAGCGCACCAATTGACCAACTACAAATCAATACATCCAGTTCAGTTAAAAGTATACCACTCAATACAGGAAAAAACAAGCTAAACTTCCTTCAAATTAACCTACAGCGAAGCCGTTCGGCACAAACACAATTAATCCAGCACATAATTGATACTGAAGCTTCAATTACCTGCATCCAAGAGCCCTATACCTCCAACAACCTCATAAAGGGTTACCCAATTTCCTGGAAAATCATATCTGATAAATCCGAGCTCAAGCCCCAGATCAGCAATTATCATCGCAATTCCAATAAATCCAATCATTCTACACAGCTACAGAGATATTATAGCTATCAACTTAATTTCTCACCTCAACCAATAATTCTAATAAATCTGTATGCCTCGCCATTTGAAAAATATCAACACAACGCTAGAAATCCTTAATACCCTGCTCAATCGGTTTCATCACTATCAAATTATTAGTACAGGTGATTTCCAACGCCCACAATACCCTCTGGAACTATCCTTCAAACAACAGCAGAGGTCAGATCTTGGAACAATTCCTAGCATCAAACAACTTGTATCTCATCAATGAGCCCAATAGTCCCCTACTTTCAGTGGCCCGGTTGGCTCAGGCTGGCCAGATCTAACTCTATGCAACAATCAGATCTTTCAAAGCCTCACTAACTGGCATGTGCAAGATTCGATGTCATGCTCAGACCACAACTACATTTCCTTTAACTACTCAGAACCAACAGCAATAACATTCAACAAAGATACAATAGCACCAAGCACCAAAATAAATTTATTAAACTTATCAAACCACAGCTATCTTCTCTACAAAATTACTTACAACCAATATCCTCAGCCGGCCAACTAGATGACTTTACTGACATTTTAATCCAAAAAATCATAGAAACAGCTGAACAATGTTTCCCTATCAAGAGCCCAGGAAAGAAAATTCAAGCTAGCATGGTGGACACCAACCCTACGATCCAAGAAAAATGAAGTAAAAAGCATTAAGAAGATTAATGAAATCAGAAACAGACCCCACAGTAAGAACCCAACGCCATCAAAAGTACAAACAAGCTAGCAACTTACAAAAAGGACATTCTTGAGGCAAAACTAAAAAAGCTGGAAAAACTACTGCTCCAAATCAACTCCCCATATGGTACCTTAACCAATATAGCTACAGGTAAAGCTATTCATCCCTAGCCAGTTTGAAATTCTTAATTCAACTAGCCAATTCAACAACATCCCGAATACCATCTTTAAAGATCTGCTTAACTTCTCCTTTCCAACGGATAACCCCACCCTCAAAACACCCTACAAGACTATCAATTCTAAATTCTAACTCAGATCCTCCTTCACAATCATAGAGATAAATAGCACAATCAAGAATCTCAACAACACAAAAGCACCCAGCCCCGACGGAATAGATAACAAGATGGTTAAACTTATTCACTACGCCTGTCCCACATTCCTGCTAAACTTCTTTAATACCTGCCTCAAGTTTTCCACATTCCCCAAAGCAATTTAAAGGGTCAAATAGTATTCTTTCTAAAAAGAATAAAGATCCAAAAAATCCGCCTCATACCGCCCCATCTGCCTCCTTCCCGCAATGAGGTAAAGTTTATGAAAACTCATCATCAATCGTATCAAGCATCACTTACTGGTCTCCAACTACATTCACCCCAGACAATTCGGATTTCGCTCGAATCTTTCGACGGAACACGCCTTGCAGACTGCGAAAGCTGTAATCAACGACAACCAAGCCCAAGATCACTATACTATGCTTCTAAGTCTCGACATAACAAAGGCATTCGACTCAATGGCATGGCCTCGACTTAAAGCTGAGCTAGCCAAAACTCAGCACCAGCCAACATTTTTAAAAACTCTCCTCTCCTTTCTGGACAACAGAGAACTTCTGGTGATCCATGACAGTGGTACCATCACAACACTCCCAAAATCGCGGTTGCCCGCAAGGATCAAGTAGGAGGACCAATTCTCTGGAGTATTTACTTACAGCGTTGTCTCACACACACCTGGCCGGAGCACACACAAATTATCTGTTTTTGCAGATGACACACTCCTAATCACAAGAGGTAAAACCAGAGAGGAACTAAAACACCACAGTAATGAATCCTGCAGATTTTCTCAAATCTTTTGCAACGCTCTTCAGCTCACTATATCACCACAAAGTCACAAGCAATGAGACTACATAAAAAATCCAGGACGCTAAAATCCAACCCAAAAAGAATGCTTAATGGTAGCAGCCTAAGACACCCTAAATCACTTAACTATCTCGGGGTCACAATAGCCAACAAGCTCTCCTTCTTTACAACACATCCAAACTTAAAGACAAAAGTCCTTCCAATCTCCCAAAGAATAGGATGTATGATGGGTCGTGACTGGGGCCTTAGAGGTAAACTCCTCAAAATCATTTACACCACCATTATTCAACGAATCATCCTTTAAGCAGCCTCATTCTGGGCATTCCCTCTAACAACACGAAAGATAAAATTACTCTCCAGTCTGCAACGCTCTTCACCCTCCAGAATCACAAGGACATACCGAACCACGCCATCAATCAGCCTCACTATCCTCTCTGGCACTCCTCCACTACACCTCCAAACTTAAATACGAGCTTTGAAGACAGCAATCCTCCAACTTAACGAACCAGTGAACATTGATGGAGAAATTCTTCATCAGACCAAATAGAGGGCAAGGCTCATAAAGATCTGATTCACCCAGGTAAACGCCATATAGAGGAATCAAGTGATAATCACCAAACATTCAACCTTACAGCCCTAATCCCAACCACCCCTTACTACACAATAGACGGGTCTAAAATAGATGAATCAACTGGAGCAGCTTTTGTTTTACTAATCAATGACAAGCATCATCACGACAAGTAAATTCTTACTAAATCCAAGGAATACAGTATTCCAGGCTGAGGCTCTTGCCATCCTTGAAGCCATAAAGCACGCCTTAAACTCTAAATACCCAAAATCAACAATCTGGTCTGACAGCCAATCTACCCTTCTAGCCATCAACAACCCCTTACATCGCTCCCCCTTATTCAACAAATTCAATCACTGATAAACCGATGCAAACAAATTCATGTAAATTCACCTCATCTGGACCAGAGCTCACATAGGCATCCAAGGTAATGAGCTCACTTTGACGCAGCTGCAGAAAGAATCAACCAAACTTCCAAGATGAACAATATCACCTCGCATGGTCCCAAGCATCCATAAAACACAGCCTCAACTCTCAAAGAGCCTCATGGCAAACCATGGACAATAGCACACCAGGGGAAGAACAACCAACAAAAATAATTCCAAAAGTCTCCGAGCCAAATCTACTGGATAATCCGTATGTAAATTACTTCTTAACAGAACATGGTCCATTCCCAACTTACTTTAAAAAAAATAAACAAAAACATCTTCATCTCTCTGTCTCTGTGGCAAAGAAGGCAATCCTTTCCACTACATTAAAGAATGCAGCTACCGCACATCATCATCTCAAATGCCCTCAAAACCTGAACTACATAACTTTCTTCGATTCTGTCTACGTTCAGCTCCACATAAGAAAAAACAACATTAATCGCCAAGTTCCTCACAGAAAAAGGTCTAGATTTATGCAAGGACAGGAATCCTCCTCCTATCAGCTTGCCAGATGATTCGTCAGATTCAGACTTTTAACCCCTTATGTTTAAACAAACTTAATAGTTTCATTCTCTACTTGTATATAACTTTTCATTACTTCATTTACCTTTTCTTTTAAAAAATTTCTTATCTTTAAAATTTTTTTTAATTTCAATTATCCATCCTTATGTTGTTATCCCTGCCTGATACAGAACTGTAATGTATTGGACACTGCGGTATCCAATACAAGGCTTTAAGGCCTCACCATTGTAAATTCTTCCATCTACAACAGCAAGCTGGGTGACGGCACAGTTTGGGGACTTTTTAACCCTCAGAAGGTGCTGCTTACTCTCGATGGTGATGAGTGGACTATACCCGATAACCGATTGGTACAGAACGGGGTCCACTCTCATCTCTTATGTATGTACTAACTGAAAAGCAAGAAGGTGCATCTGTCGTCGATTATCCATGAAGTTTTTCTCTTCTAGATCAATCCTAAATATAAATTAAGGTATCAGTTGGGAAAAATAAAGATAAATTTTACCTGGTTAATTATATTCTATGATGCAAGGTTTGTTTTTATCAGGCGAAAAAAAAATTCAAAGATATAATATAATTGACAATAAAATAACAAATGTTTTACTATTTTTTTTAAATGATAAATTATGTAAATGTAATATCCTCCACCGGTATTTTATTTAAAACTTTCATAGTATCTTCATAATGAATGGCAAAGTCTGAACAATAAACAGAGTTTTGATGAATTGATTCGCAGATGAAATCGAAGCTGTTTCACTTGAAAAAATGGTTTTACTCCAACTAATAAAGGAAAGTAATTTGCCCTTATATTTAAAGTCACTTCACAATTTGGATCAAATTATTCTAAATTTTAATTTTATAAAATGTGTAATGTATTTTGATTTTAAATAATTATACTTTATTATTGTTACAGTTATTTTTATTATCATTGCTTCTAGATTTTTCCTGGTACACTTTATATTTTTCTTAAGATTTAATCCATTTGATTAAAAAGTTTTATATAAAGTATTGAAAATTCTATGAATTCTATAATTATATAAAAAAAATATCTAGAAAATTTTAGTAATGTAAAACTAAACAGAAAAATATAATTCAATTGCAAAGTAGTAAAATTTGACAATTGTATTTTTTAGACGTACTAAATATGCCTGAAATATATCATAATGTTTAAGTGCTGCCATCTACTGTAAACAATCAGAAAAAATTTTGAAAATGACCTTTATTATTTAAGAAATAACACTGATAAATTTTATTATAATATAATATGTTGTGTATTGAAAAAGCTAAAATTAAACATGGATAATATTTAATTGCCTTTATATTAATTTATCCTTTTTGGAATATTTAATATAACTTTGCAAAAAATTGTTATTCTTGTTTATAAGAAAAAAGTTCTAACATCAGCCAAAGTAATATAAACTTAGTTCTTGAAAAGTATAATAATATTAACTCCTTTTGAACAGTATAATGATATGACGCATTTTTCAAATTAATAGGAATGACAATAAAAATATAAAATACATTATTGAAATTTCAAAAAATATTACATACCAAAACTTTTATACATGTATTTTAAATGAATGCATTATAATGCATTATCTGAGTATAAAATTTGAAGGTATAGAGTTATTTTGTCTTTCATAATTTCTCCAAAGTATGTAAGGAATTTGTATGAAAGCACATTGGATAAATTACACTTTTTATGATTCTAGCAAAATTAAGATACTTGTATGTTATTCATATCTTAATAAATGAAATAAGGACATTGAACTGTATTAAAAAATTAATTATTGAAATAATAATAATTTAAATAATACCTTACACATCTTTAAAATAACCAAAAAAGTGATTTTCTACTACATTATTTGTAATAGTGCTGCCATCTATTCTTATTTACGTAAACTAATTTATATCTTATATACAATAAAATAGCTCCTACCTCCCCAGGTAAAAGAAAAGGAAACTTTTATCTAATTAACTATTTTATTTCACAATTATTTTTTTAAAATGGCTTAAAATTTTAATCAATTTTTTTAACTCATTTAATGTAAAGTGAATATAATAATTTACTGAATATAATTTAATATTTTATAATTATAATACCAGATGGCAGCACGAAACGAGTAATTCCCTAAAACTGCTATCAACTGTCCAAAATATAATATATATAATTAATTATATAATGATTCTTTTTCAAGAGTGAATTTATATTATTTCAAATTAATTTGTTTTTGAAACAAATATTAATTTCCATTTTAGAAACGGCATGACATATGTAATTTACATAAATAAGGCATATATTTACTTTTCATAATTTAATAGTAAAATATCGTCAACATTTTGATTTACAAATATTACTAAAAAAGTGATGACATACAGATATTAATGAGAGATATAGAAATATTAAACAATGAGCGTATTTTGTATTTCAATAGCTTTTTGAACTTCAAATCGTACAAGAAATATCAAAATAAAGTTAATAAATGTCTGCATATATACAGTAGAATTCATTAAAAAAATTGGAATCAATCGAAAATTAAGAACCTTAAAGATTATATAACTGAAAAGTGTATATTTTCAAGAACTGAAATTGAATAAAGTGAATCTGCTGAATGAAGAAATGTATATCAATTAATAATAAAAAAGCAAACATATGCATAAAATATATTTTTGATACTTATAGATTAATCTTAAAGTGAAACTTTTAACTTTTGCACCATTAAAATTAATTAAATTTGTTTTATTACTATCCATATAGATACATTTTTTAAAAATATAGGCATTTTTAAAATTTATGTTATTTTTAATTTCGTATGTTATGTATAATAGTGAGTATATAATAAAAATTTGAAAAAAAGTAAACTTTTAGTGCTAATTAATTGAAAAATAAATATCTTGGAAACAATGTTCAATAATATAATTTGCTTTATTTTAAATATAACTTGGATTTTATTTTCAATCAACATACTTTAATATTTTTTTTCTTTTCAAATAATATCATTATTTTTATAGTATGTTCACACCAAAAGTTATGATGATTCCAGAATTTATTTCAGTAAGTGATAATAATTTTTAAAAAATAAATTCTTCAAATCTAAAAAAAAAAAAAAAAAAAAAAAAATTAAATATTTTTTAAGAAAAAAAAAATTGCAAATAAATGTTTTGAATTTCTATCTTTAAAGAATGCTTATATATAAAACTTAATAAATAAAATATTTAAAAAAAAAAAAGAAAAAGAAAAACTTTAAATTCAGATACGTATGTACAGATAGGCATTAATTTAATATTATATATATATATATATATATATATATATATATATATATAATATTATATATATATATATATATATATATATATATATATATATATATATATATATATATATATATATATATATATATATATATATATATATATATATATATATATATATATATATATATATTACTTATAAATTTAATTTTAAAATTAAACAGATACATATTTCTTATAGTATGAATCACAACCTTTTTTTATTCATTTTATTCAACAAACATATATTTTTAACGGACAAATAATGTATAAAAATTTAGGAAATTCAAAGTGTAAGCAATGCCTTATTCTTCGTTAAAATATCTAGTTTTTTGGAATAATATATTTGTAAGAAAAATAACATGATATTCACAATTTACAATTAATTCTTCACTTTCTTATGTAAAAAAAATATGCTTCATGTCAACAATATAGCAACCAATATTCTCACATAAAAACTATTTAGTTTAAGACTTGATTGTTGTCACATTCTGATAGCAATAACTTTTAATTCGAATTTTTTTTGTTTATCATGTCAAGCAAATGCTGCGATGCGTTTTTATTTTTTACTTGTTTTTTACATTGTGTTCTCGGTGAGAAATTACATTTTTTGAAATATGAGGAGTGATATCTACTAAGTAGGAGTAATATATACTAAATGGGAGTAATACTGGCTAAATAGGAGTGATATCTACTAAATACATGACTTATTATGTTAAAATATTTTCATAATTTCGCTTCTGTCTCAGCTCATAAGAGAAATTAAAATTCGCAGCTTAAATCCTGAGTACCAAAAATATCTTGGCTCGTTGTTAAAAACTCATGATCGATGATATGTGATTAGTGTTCTAAATTTCGCACTATTAAGTATTATATTCAATTTGAAACTATTTGCTTAAGAATATTAAGTATTTGATATGGCTTAAATTGATACATTTTTGTTGTTTTTCTGAAAATAATTGATGACACTGAACCGGCGAAATCTGTTTTAATTTAAAATGTTTTCCAAATACTTTTAATTACAAAATCTACATATAATGTGTTAAATTTCATTTTACTTACATTTACAAAAATTTCATTGATTCTTCTAATCTTATAAGCTCTTTGATCGATATTAATAAGTAATTAATACGTTTAATATTTTTCAGTTAAAAGAAAGTTATCGCTTAAGAAAAATTAATCTAAATTTGAAAGGTGTTTAATTATGATTTAAGCATATGATTTAAGGCATATGTTTTTAAATGTAAAGAAATGTAAATGTAATCCATAACATGCAAAATAAAATTAAGCACAATGCAATTCTTTTAGAAATTATAAGAATCTGATTTTTACTGAAATATTCTAAATCTAAAATGTCTAAAATATTTTCTGATTAAATCTGAAATGCATAAGGCATGTCCAAAAATTATTCACTAGTATAAAGCAATTTGAATTGACAATACTTCTAATTATTTGAGAAAACAACCCTCAGCTAATAAAATTCAGGAGTTATTTAGTTGATTAAATTTAAAAGAGTTTGAGAATTTTTTTAATTAATGGAGAGTTAACTTATGTTTTCTTTAAACTCAATATTGCCAAAAGCATTTTTGTTTATTTGCCCTTTTGAAATAGTATTTTAATTATATTTTTAAAACTTTATTTTATCACTTCGAATTTCAATCACTATGTTTCAAAATAACGTACCCCTCTTTATAATTTCTGTTCCTTTTCATATAAGGTTAACAGAAATAAAGTTATACAATTTTCAACAAAATAATACATTTCCAGAAGTTAAAGAGATACATATAATATTCCAATATTAAAGTGATAAATAATGACAAACATTTCATTATAATGTACTTATTTGACATATTTCCGAAATAATTGCACATTTCTAAAAATTTCTACAGATATTCAAATTTGTCTAGAATTAGATCATTGACTCCAAATATATATATTCACTTGCATATTAAAATAAAGAACACGGTTCTCTTTTCAAGTATTGAAACACAGGGCTTAAGAGTTACGGGGAAGAATTTGATGTATAATTAGGCAATATATATTCAACTTCTGTTTGTTTGGTACTGGAAGGAATAAAAATGCTTGGCACCACTTTGAAGTCCTGCTAAGGAACTTGCTGTTAGAAACAATCAAATAACTGAATAAGGTATTCACGATAAGTAATTTGCTTATTTGGGATTAAAATGGAGAATAAAGACTTAAATTAGAATAATAATTGATTATTTCCTTCTGAAACAAGCTCTATTATCATGAACAGAAGATAGCAAATTTGAAGTCCTATTCTAAAATAAACACATTTCTCTTAATTTTCGATTAATATATCAAAATATGTTGCTTCATTAGTAGATTAATTATGAATAGTTATATCCTTTGTCTTGTGAAATTGAAATGAGTTATTATCGATATTTTAATGCTAGAAGAAAATTTAGAAAGAAATTTATGAAATGTTTTAGGTAATAATAAAACGAAATATAATTATAAATTTAAAAAAAAATATACTTACGAACAAAAGTTGTATTGTGATAATTCTCCTGGAAAATAAGAGTCCTTAAAATAAAAACAATAAAACTGAGTTGAATTTACAAAGTTTTGAAATTACAAACTTAAAATTTTATTTTATTTTTGTAAATTGAGATTTTTGTGGACATTATATTTAATTTTACACCTCATATTAACTTCTCTATTTGGAGAAGTTTATTTCCGTACTCTCATATACATAGGTGAAGAAAGAAACAATAATTATACTTTTGTTTATGTAAATGTTAAACTTATAAAAAAATTATTAAAAATTAAAAATACAAGTGGTGAAATGGGAATAAATTGAAAGTGTATTCTTGAATAACTAACATTAATGATTGAATATAGTACAAATGATAATTAAAAATAAAACTTGACTTTATTTTTTCTTTTCTTTTCATAATCTGAAAACTCACAAGAGATTTAATTCATATATTATTTTACTGAATATTCTCTCTGAAATCTTATGTTTCTCTCAATACACACACACACACATTTAAAATTTTTCTCGATATTTTGACAAAAATAAGTTTTTAAAAAAATGAAAAAAAGTCTTAAAGGAAATTATAAAAATATTTAAAACTACTTATAGCGAGCAAAAGCACACGTGCTCAATCACTTTATAAAATAATTGAATTGAAATACTCTCTCTCTAAATTCAATTATAATTTTATTTTAACTGAAAAATTCTAAAAATTCAAGTAAAAAATAAAGAGTAAAAAAATTTAAAAACTAAATATATTTAATTTTATCAATGATAAAAAATTAATAGTTATCCAATTAAATATATTTAAAAATAATAATAAAAAATAGTATTGCAAAAATAGTTAAATATAGTTTATATAATTAACGAAATCAAAAAGTTTTGGGAATATTAAAATTTTATTTCATAAACTATCAATATACTTAATGATTCATTAAAAATGACTACTTCCAATCCTTTATCAATCAAACTGCTTCAAATATTTAAGTAGATGGTCATTCCGTAGATTTAACAGATCAACATAATAAGCTCGAAAATTTATATAAATGATAAATTAGCTTCCAGACAGTGACGTGGAATTTGACAGATTCAATTAAGAAGATATTAATGTGCTTCCAGGGTCACTTATGAGTAAAGAGAAAATTAGGTTAAGATAAATTTTTCTGACCCATTTTTTAATTTGGGAAAATTGCGAATATATTTCAAAAGTTTAATATTTCAAGTTTTACAAACATACTACATTTTTTAATATTTTTTTGGCTTAATTTTCTTTTAAATTACATTCTAATAAAGAAGTGCCAAACCATTTCATCCTTTGAATTTTTGATTGTTTTCTTGTTCTATCGGATATGATTTATAATTTTCACTAAAAATAAGTTATACCACTAGGTATAAAAATATTTACTACAACAAATTAATATGATATTCTAAATTTTAACTTATATCCCAACTATTATTAGTCATCCTATATCCCAACTTTTTTATTAAAGAAATTAATAAGTGATTTTGTTACAACCAAAAATATTTATATTTCTTTTATGTTATTTATTTCTATTTCTCCCATTATTTTATTGAAGTTCATCTAAATGGTCTTAATTTTAATTATTTAACTTATCGTTCACAATAATTAAATATATTTTAAAATATTATAATTTATTGATATGATTTAAAATAACTATGCATTCTAAGAAAATTGCTAAAGAGATTTTAATTTTTATGGAAGTAGTAAAAATTAAGTTTAGAAATAGTATATATTTTTAATGCACACACATATAGTATTGAAAAATTACATCCACTTTTACTCATCATTTCTAGTGTACTTAATTTCCATAAATTTACCAATGCTTTTGTGTACAGGAAGAGATATTATGTTTTACTCCTAGCAGCACAACAGACTTTTCGTCACGGCTCTCTTTGAATCCTTATTAAAATATAAGTTTAAGTCTCGTTCTATTCCTTTTGAAAGTCATTTACAAAGTCCAAAATATTTTTCACATGTGTATTTCGGTAATGTTCAACAACATTAAAATCAATGAATGATACATCAACAAATTTTGCAGATAGAGTGCTGTTTTAATTTAAAATTCCGTTTTTTTTATTTTTTTCTTTATTTATCTATAAAAAAAGCTGTGAATTGTGATGGTTTGCATTTTACTAAGTTTTGATATCATTTAACATATTAGCGTCATTTTAGGTAAAAAAAGTTGGGATTTCTAGCTAGGAAGTACAGCTAAAATATGTTCTTGATAGTATTTAGAACTGTTTTTTTTACCCTTCTATTTTTATAATATCATTGTATGAAAAACAATGGCTGTAATCCTATGAGAAATCTTTGATACATTAAATGCTATAGTACAATTATTTCCTCCGTTTTTATGACAATAAATTGATCCATTTTCTGGCAATCGCTTGAAGAGACCTAATCTTCGTCTGTTTTTATGATATTTTTCAATATTTTTCTCCGAATGAATTTTTTATAAATAATTAGGCAGTGAGTTTTATATTCATAGTAATGTTTCGCGCGTAAGAAAATAGTAAATATTATATACATACTTTTTTTGGTCTTTTGAAAATTCAAGTAAAGTTAACAATTTTATTTATGGTTGAAACAGAACAGAATGATGTAGTTGCAATATATTTTTAATTTGAAGTGAAGTGCCTAATTTTAACTTTAAAGATCTGCACTTTGCAACATTAGAAAAATTGTATCTTTTGAATAAGTATTTGGAAATACTTTTTTTCCTTTGCTCTCAGACTATCATGTCCTATATCATTCTTTATTTATCCCATTGTTGATTTAAATAATTTAAAAAATGGTTTTTATGTCGTTTTTGATGTATTGATAAAAATAAACATCTTCAAAAGGAACATAAGAATAAACCTCCAAAAGCATAATATTCAAGTAAAAACTTTCAAAACAATAACTGTTGCATATTGACTAAATAATAATATTATATATATATATATATATATATATATATATATATATATATATATATATATATATATATATATATATATATATATATATATATATATATATATATATATATATATATATATATATATATATATATATATATATATATATATATATATAATATTATTATTTAGAAATATACAACAGTTATTGTTTTGATTTAAATATTTTTTTTCTTACAGACAGATATTTTCTAACAGGAAAAAATCACCTAAAATTGTTAACTTAAGTATATATATATATATATATATATATATATATATATATATATATATATATATATATATATATATATATATATATATATATATATATATATATATTAACAATAATATATATATATATATATATATATATAGATATATATATATATATATATATATATATATATATAGAAAGAAAATTATGTGATAAGTTCTAGTATGAAATACCGGTGGAGGATATTGGTTTAATTTATGAACACTTTAAGGTATATCATAACGGCTCAATTTCTTGAGATACTACATTGGTCATAGTAAATATTTAATTCGTTCTTTTTGTTAATGAAATCATAATTGAAAAAATAAATTTTGCATTTATAAGTACATTATCTGCATAGGGAATTTCCATCACCAGAAAACAAAGTTTGCATTATTGGGGTACCTGGTCAGTTAAAATTTCTCTCTACTTTAACAACGCGATCTTATCTTTCTGAGCCACGATTGGTACAGAAGAAAACCAAAATATGACTGTTTATTTCAGAACAGATCCTCCTCTATGCTTGGCACTTGATTGTAAGTAATCATGACCAAACACTTGTGTAGATATCCTTCATGCGTAAACCCATTCTCTTTTAGGTAAAAGTATTTAAGACGAATCGTAGATCAGATTTCTTTCTTTTACTTCTTAATGGAGCAAATTTTGTGAACGTGACATCGCTGTACGTGACATTTGGCTGTGACATCAATGACACAAGTGACTTGGGAATAAATACTCGTATGTAAATATTCTGTTTATAACTGTACCTGCTCAAAACAATTAATTACGCTGCAGGACCTCAATACTGATTGAGATCAGATATCACTTTTTCTGATATTTATTCTTGAACAAGACAATTTGATTGAATACCTACTTATTCCTACTGAGCTTTTCTGTTCGCTTACATTTTTTTTGAAGAGCTTGTCTTGCTACGCTTTAGGCTATATTTTAACATTATAATCCTTAACAAATGAGCTGCTTCAACCACACTTTCTGCAAACAGACAGTATCCCACAATTTGGCCTAGTTGAATATCTGTGAGCTCCGACATTTTTAAATTTCGAAAAAAAAAAAATTGGAACATACATAACTTTAATAAAGCTATATTTCTTCTGTAGAATATACACATATTTAATTTTATTAAAAAAATATTATAAATTAATGTTTACAAAACTCATTATAAATGTCACTTTTTTACAAATATTTTCATTAATTTTATAAATACATGTACAAACACCAACACGTACACACACACACACACACAAACACACACACACATATATATATATATATATATATATGTATATAATATATATATATATATATGTATATATATATATATATATATATATATATATATATATATATATATATATATATATATATATATATAAGATAAAATATGAAAAATATGAAATTGGAAAAACAGTGAAATATAAATAAAATAAAACATGAAAAATATGGAAAAGCTTGTTGAAATACATGAAACAGATGAAAAGAAAAGAATACATAGAGCCATGTCTTCATCAGGAGAGATGGCCAGCTATGCTAAAAGAAAAGAACACTCTTTTCTGACATGCTCGAAGGACAAATGTCTAAAGATCTTCGAGCAATTCCCCCAAAGAGTGTTCGTATTCAAAGAACCTAGGTTAAAACATTTGAATAAATATAAATGCAGAAAATTAGAAATACCTATAAATTAAACACAAATGCAATTAGAGATACTCATATAAATGAAACATACATACAGTAAAAATTTTAAATACATAAAGCCAAAGTCAGCAAATCAGATGGGATTTATACATGAAAATAGTATGAAAGTTGCCAAAAGTAATTTTAAAATTATAGTAAAGAAGTGTTGCCAGTTGTAATTAGATTAAATTTAAATTTAAAATATAAATGTAGGTGTTTTAAGGATTCTAGTACACCTACATTTATATTTTAAATTTAAATTTAATCTAATTACAACTGGCAACACTTCTTTACTATAATTTTAAAATTACTTTTGGCAACTTTCATACTATTTTCATGTATAAATCCCATCTGATTTGCTGACTTTGGCTTTATGTATTTAAAATTTTTACTGTATGTATGTTTCATTTATATGAGTATCTCTAATTGCATTTGTGTTTAATTTATAGGTATTTCTAATTTTCTGCATTTATATTTATTCAAATGTTTTAACCTAGGTTCTTTGAATACGAACACTCTTTGGGGGAATTGCTCGAAGATCTTTAGACATTTGTCCTTCTGAGCATGTCAGAAAAGTGTTCTTTCTTTTAGCATAGCTAGCCATCTCCTCCTGATGAAGACAGGGCTATGTATTCTTCTTTTCATCTGTTTCATATTTCAATGCTTTTCCATATTTTCATGTTTTATTTTATTTATATTTCACTGTTTTCCAATTTCATATTTTCATATTTTATCTTATTTATATTGGCAAATCTTTCTTTAGCTGCTTTTGCGCTGGCTAGATTTCCTATTGTATTGTATTGTATATTTTGTATTGTATTTTTATATATATTTATATTATTATATATATTTATATTTTTTGCTATATGTATATATTTTTTGCTTTATAATTATATATATATATATATATATGTATATATATATATTTATGTATATATATATATATATACAGAGAGAGAGAGAGAGAGAGAGAGAAAGAGAGAGATAAAACTGTCATCCGGAAAGAAAGTTTGTTATAGCTCATAAAAAGAAGCAATTCATAATTACCCAAAAAATGTATTGCACGCAAAAATATTTCAACTACTTTTCAACATAAAGACCCTTGGAAGGATAGCACTTGTCACACCAATTAGATGCATAGTAAAGTGCTCATTTATAACTGCAAATAAAATTTACAATCCTACTTTTTCAAACTAAAAAAAGCTAAAAATGTAATGCTCTTTTCTTTTTCTTAACGTCTTATCTATGAACTAAAACATGTTGCAGAATTATTTATGAAAAGGATTTTTCAAAACGTAAATGGAAGTAAATCAAAACAACACATGAAGCTCTATTGGACCTATTAAAATAATGACAACAAAAATAATCAATATATTCCTATAAAATTGAGGGAAATCTTTGGCTATGTGGTTCGAAGGCTTAAAAGAATATTTTTTTTTTCCTGGATGATACATGATTACTTTGTTTTTTCTACAAAGACAAGTTAAAAATGTATAAAATTTTGATAAAATATCGAAATCTTCTTTAAATACTGTCAAGTGTGTACTGCAAATTCAATTTTTTATATTCAATTTCAGATCTTTATCCAAAATTAGTTCACACCATTAAATTGCATCTAAATAAAGAGGTCGCATATTTCATTTAACGTTTGTTTTTCTAGAAAACTAACTGAACAAAAGAAATAAAAATTAAAATTACTTCTTATTATAATATTCTAGTTATATCTCTTGATGCAAAACTAATGGATTTTGTGTGCTTTTGGACAATCTTTGGACCTGCAATATCCAAGCCTCGACCTGAAGGATTTTGTAAATGTAGAAAATACACTCAAGAGGAATGGCACAAAATGCCATTTCCAATATACAAATATCATTTTCAAAAATTTTAATTATAATATAGATACTTAAGGACATGAGCTATTAAGCATATATTTGAAACTCAAATTATGAATGCATTGTTGTCTGTACACTGCATCAAAATCGTCTAAAATGTGCGAATATCATCTGTATAGGATTATAAAAAAATTCAGAAATTAGGAAATGTGTGGATTTTGTTTTGAATGTGATATTGAAATCCTTAATTAGAATCACTAATGTAAATGTAACACGTTTTTTACAAATACTTACGCATACTCACCGTTTTAACTATTAATAGTAAATTTGATTTACTCATTAAATCAAATTTACTACCTTACTTTTTAATTAAGACATATACCACACAAACATATATATATATATATATATATATATATATATATATATATATATATATATATATATATATATATATATATATATATATATATATATATATATATATATATATATATATATATATATTAATTGGAAATGAAAAATATAAATATGTTTAATGATAAAAGATAAGTGCGTGCTTTATTGCAATTAGATATGAAATCCTTGTTTTACTGATGATCACATGAGCCATAATATCGATGTGTATACTTGGTTATTTCTTAGATTTCCTCCCTTGTACATGCGATTCCACTTATTTTCAATAAATCTTCCTTTTGGGAAACAATTTAATAGAAAAATTTGGAATATTTTACATCAGCATTTAGTTGTTTGATTGTCCCATATGTGGACTCAAAGTGATACATATGTGGACTCGATTTGAATTTTGTCAAACAATGATGGCTAAGATACAAAAAAAATCACATTATTGCTATAGTAAAAAGAAAAGAAAAACCCAAATTGTTTCCAACGTAAAATAAGCCAGCTATTGTTTATAAGATATTCATATTTGATGACATTTTTTTTTTACAATCATAAAGAACAAGTACAATTTGAAAACATATTGAATAGCCTGAACCAATAATTATGACATTTCTGGATTTGATGTTTGAGACAACAAACGCTAATAAATATTGACCTGATGTTTTGCATTCTAGTTTAGCATAAACCAATTTGTTGATATGCCTAGCAATCACTAAATCCATTAGTACCTGTCAGAATGCCAGATTATACATTTTGATTCATTAGCGCTCATTAAATTTTTCAAATGTTTTAAAGTCTAATTGCAGTGCTGTTTGCGCTATAGCAAACGTATATTGATATACATTACCCTAGCTGAGAGCTTATTCTTGATAAAAATAATCACAGAACAACACTGCATAAATGCAATTTTATTTCATTGTAATTTTGTTTTATCGTAAGCTATATTTTTTGTGAAAGTTAATCTATGTGCAGCTTAAAACTCAACTATGCTTAAAAACATACAAAGAAAATCCTGAATTTTTCTTGTGTTCAAAAGTAAACTGAAGAGCAGTGTAAAAAAATAGCCTTGCATTCATTCACAAAATAAGAACAAACGTTTTTTTCTTAGATTTAAGATAAGAATGAGAGAGTAAACAAAACACTCAGACAACTGTAATGTTTTTTTTTACCCTCAGAATAAATTAGATGCAAATGCATTTGAATTTGAAACAGGAATTTTCTCGTTTAAAATATCTGTAACTGAGACTTTCCAAACATAAAGAAAGAGAGAAGAATGCAAAAAAGGGTTGAAAAGAGGACTTGGGAATCTGAAGCTTTTACGTGTTTACTCTAGTTTTCTTGCTTTCACTCGTAGAAAACCTGCCAGTCACAACCAAAAGAAAAAAATACCGTTGCATACTTAGAACTCAATTGGTTCGTTCTTTCCGTGACATTTCTGTTCAGTGAATGGGAAATGAATGAAAAGGTAAACTGAGAGAATAATGACGTATTAAGATCGCAATAAAATGGATAAATGGGCTATTTAATGGGTTTAAATTTTTATGGAATATCTTTTTTGTTCCCTGTAAGAAAAAAAATCTTACAGTAACAGGTATTTATTCTATAAATTAATTAAAAAAATAATCTTTATTAAAAAAATTCGTAAAACTGCGAAATTGTTTCTGTTTTAACAGACAGAAATATAACGCCTGCTCATAACTGTTAAGAGAAATTAGAAGCTATTATTACTACAGAACAAGTATATAAATACCTCAATAGCTTATTATTCACGTAATAACTTAACTCAAATGAATTATTAATATAATTAAAAGTTTGCATCCAAAAATTTTTAGTGTATCAATTCAAAATGATTTTTGAAAACACCTAACATTATAAAAAATAATTCCAAAACCTTCTCTTATTTTTAATTCTTTTTAATTTTGTAAAAAAAAAAAAAAAAAAAGTTAAATGTTAGAAAAAAGCTGCATGCTTTTAATTTGATTTTAATTCTTAATTTAATAATATAAATATATTATTTTATATATATCATATATGCTTTTAACCTCGTTGTGTAAATATCATAATGGGAAATAAGATGTTTACATTAAATTAAAATATTTTTTTTTATATTTAGGACCATTTAATTTCAAAATAAAGTACATAGAGTAACATTTATAAATTATTTTTCATGAGCACTTTTTACAAAAAAATGTTTAAAAAACTTTCTATATCTACTTAAACATTTCTAGTTTAAAATACAATTTTCTCTTTCATATGCGTTCATTTTGTCTTGCGTTAATACACGAAGGCTTATGAATTGAAACAATTCGTGCTGTTTTATAATATAATCCAAAGAGTATGAATAAATAATATAAAAATAATCAAAATGCACATTGTACTTTTAAGTAATAACATTTAAATATAAAATGCTTTAAGTAATAATGGGCTGCATTTTTTTTCCTTAAAATAAACTTCATTTCATAGAAATAAAAATAATTAAACACAAAATGATAATTCTTAAAGCGAGCATTTAAATTGAATTAAATTAACTATGCAGAAAATGAAGGTCATTAAGTTATATGTTAATTCAATAAAATATGCTGGTATCATAAAATATCATATATAATATGACCATATAAATTAATTTTAAAATAATCCCTCAATTATTTCTATGCAAATTAAGCATACAATTTTTTTTAACAAAAACTCACTCATCCGTTTTGTAAATAAATCTTTATAATTTTTTTAGATTTCCTTGTGGAAAATGTTTCTTATTTACTTTTTGTGGAGCGCATTTTCTATTCAATTTTAAGATTCAAATATCTTTCCCATCTCAAGAACACCGTTGTTTTCCAGAACAAAATAAGACAACTTATAACACAGCATTTGTTGGATATATTGTTAATATCTATGCCAGATGTTCGTCTAACAGTTTTTTTTTTAATACTGAAAAGTATTTCCAATTTTTACATTCAAAAAATAAAACAAATTCTATAATATGTTTTATATTCTTAACATAAAATGGAAACTAACTTAGAGTATAAAAATAAAATATTAGATCTGCCTTTAATAATACAATATCTACTATCAATCTAGTACATATTTCTAGCATAAAGTATTTCTAAGCATATTAAAAAATTAGGTTACTAATGAACATATGTTATCTTATTTTTACAAAATTCTTATATTAAGCATTTCAGTAGTTTATTAAATTTTATATACTAAAAATAATTTAGATATAATTAGATCATACACACTCAAGATATTTTTTATATAATTTTTAATATATATGGATGGACAAACGGACGAAACTTTAAACAAACTGAAAAAAAAAAAAAAAAAAAAAAAAAACAGAAATGTAGAAAACTACGATACAGAGATACATAAGTCATGATTCACAGTTTACATAAGTATCTAAATATTTGCTAAATATTTAAAACAAAATAAAAATGGTTCCGCAATACTATATTTGAGTTGATAAACAAAGAACCTAAGAGGTGAAATGATGCAAAACATTTCTTATAGATTTAACATATGTTTTTTTAAGTAGAACTTCTCGAAGATAATGTGTCGCAGAAAAGGAAACTTGAATTACTCCTAAGCACACACCCTTACAAATGATCATGCTTAAAACAGAAAAAGTTATATTTACATTATGTTATTTAACAGTGGCTGCATTGAACCTAAGATCTTTTGCTTCGAAGAGTGTATTTGGTAATAATGAAAGATTTGTGTAACTGCTATGAAAGTATATATTTTTTTCCTGGATTATCAACGCAAATATAAGTGTTATTTTAACCGCGCAAATTTTTTAGGGATATGCATTTAGAATGTTGGCACGGAACACTAGTCTCTGGTTTAGTTTCACTTCAAAATTTTAATTACATATTTGTTAATTTAATTTAATCCATAAAATGAATTTTTTGCAAGATTATTTTTATCAATATATAATGGATTTAAAATATATATATAGCATCAAACTCCTGAAATTTCCTTATTTTTAAAATTCAAATGTGATTCTTTTTCTTATTTTAAAATTTTCATTTATTTTCAATGTACCGGTGTTAGGAAAAGCTACTTAAGTTGTTGGATTCTAGAATCTTTGTGCTCTATCAAAAACATATTTTAAGTAATTATTAATTATTTTTTTAAATAATTATTTTTAATTCATGAAAATATAAAAATTTTAGGTAATTTAATATATGTATAACATTATGCGCAATACACTGCCAATTGGAAATTCATTAAAACGAAGTTCAAATTATCTTTTGTCATTATTTATTAATTTAACTGATAGGGCATTATTAATTTAACTGAAAGGGCATATATCTCCTTCTTTTAATTCATATTGTTCGCCTTCCTAGTGTACGCGAGACAACATTTCAATATGAAAAACATTATTCTGAACAAAGCTGAATAAAGTAAACATTATTTTTCAAGCTAAAATAATATATTGGTAATTTACAAACTTTTCACTACTAACTGCAAATTTTGAAATTAGTGTTTATTCTCCGCTATTTAAAAACAGAATTATAAATGGGTAATTTATAAAATTAAATATGATACATTACATATATATGCATATACATATGAGGAGCATAAATATATGCATACGTATAAGTTGAAAAATTTATACGCATATAAAAAATAAACAGAATACTTAACAATGTTATTATTACCACTTTTTTATTCAATTCATTTAATATAATCGAATAAAATTATGAAGATACAAATAAATCTTTCTCAACATTCATTTTATAAAAAAAAAATAATTTAATTTATTTGAACCGAAATTACTTTCAAAACAGCGTACCTTATTTAATGGGTAAAGAAACATGAAATACATTATTTGCTTTACAATGATTACTGATTTGACATATCCAATAAAGAAACGATAATGGTTCAATAAACTTTCCTCAGAAGTATATCCGTGAAACTTATGTAATCTAGAATTCTCTTCATAATTTTGACTCAAGAAAAATATGAATGTCAAGTAAAATGATAAATTATATTTCTTACTCTTCAGTGATTTAAATTTGAAGTATAAGCATTTAGTTTCATTTTTGTTTAATTTCATACGTTTCACTAAAAGATTTACAATCTAAACTTAAATATTACTGTCGGCTGTAGTTTTATTTTTATGTAACTACCCCTTTTTGTAGTATTTTATTTAAAATTACTCTACACGTAGACTTATAGATTTATTCAAGAAATTAAATTAAGGAATTCTTTGAAATGATTTTTCATTGATTTTTTTTTTTATATAGCTTAATTTTTTATTATATTATGTAATTTGGATTTGCAAGCCTTTTTTACGATTCGCTTTATAACAATTTCATTATTATTTTGTTAATATTTTTAACTTTAGTATTTTAAGCACTAATAAATTTCATTATTTTATACTTAAATTCTCATTATTGAAGGTTTTTTGATTAAAAGTTGGCTAAAATGGCAATTTTAACGTTCATATTCATTTGATTTTGTATACTTTAATTTATGACTTGTGGCTTCAATCTGACTCCATTATTTATAATTTACTTATTTAAGACATTGCAGCCAACACATATACTTTAAAAACTTTAATGAATGTTGAAACATCTTTTCTTAAATTACCATCAATATAATATGTGCTAAAATAATAATTAGTAATAATAAAACTTTTGTATTCAAAGACAAATAAAAATATATTTTTAATATTTTTTCGATTTATTGCATTTACAAGTCAGGAAATTATCTTGCCGCACACTGTATTTAAATGTGAAGGTATTAAATGAGAGAAAAATGTTAATTAATTAGATATCCCTTATGATTTATTGTGAATTTTAGATTGCTTTCTTGATAGTAAGAACGATGATACACGATACACAACTCATAATGTACAAAATTTATTTTCACAAATATTGAAAATAATTTTCAGAAAGTTATTAACATGTCACTCATTACTAAGCATACATAGACAATCACAATATTTTAAGTAATGATTGAAACATGTTAAATAAAAAGTGAATGATTCCTAGACTAAATAGGATTTAAAAAGTTTTAATGAATATATTGCTAAATATGTATGCAATTTATTATATTTAATTCACACACTTTACAACTTATAATTGATATTAATAAAAATAAAAGTAAATTTTTATAGAAAACACCCAAGGCATTTATAAAAGATTAATTTTTGATAATTTATTCTTTTTACTGATTTCATAAGTAAAATATCACAATAAAATAAATTAAATTTATATATACTTTTTTCAATTAATTTAATAAATTTTATCTCATTTTCATTCTGTTTTTGACTATTTATTTTGAAATTTTAAACCTCTTTCACTTCAGCAAATCCATAATACTTAAAATTGTTTTCAGCTCTTTTATGTTAATCCATACTTACAATTAATTACTTAATAAAATTTAAAGTAAAATCTTAAAAACAATCATAGTTTTTAATTTTTAATAGAGTTTTAAACTTATTAACATAAATTTTAAAGAAGAAAATATATTAATAAATTTTCGCATATATATATATATATGTGTGTGTGTGTGTGTGTGTTGTGTGTGTGTTGTGTGTGTGTGTGTGTGTGTGTGTGTGTGTGTGTGTTGTGTGTGTGTGTGTGTTGTGTGTGTGTGTGTGTGTGTGTGTGTGTGTGTGTGTGTGTGTGTGTGTGTGTTGTGTGTGTGTGTGTTGTGTGTGTGTGTGTTGTGTGTGTGTGTGATGAGATGTGAACTTTGATTTATATATAAACATATATATATATATATATATATATATATATATATATATATATATATATATATATATATATATATATATATATATATATATATATATATATATATATATATATATATATATATATATATATTTATATATATATATATATGTATACATATATCTCTTCGTTCAGCTGAGAGAAAAAGTAGTATATACTTAAAATTCATATAAAGGATGTAATTTTAATCAATTTTTTTATGTAAGTCTAACAGATTTATGTCAGTTTTAGAATAAATAACACTTTATTTACTTATTTTATTTTACTAAAATAAAATAAGTAAATAAAGTTTTATGTATTCTAAAACTATTTTGAAATGTTTGCGTTTGAAGGTTTTATAGCTAAAATAAAATTTAATGATGAAAAAAAACTTTCAAGCTTATTTAGTTAATTATATATAGAAATTTAAAAAAAAATGTGCTGGTTGCTTTTGATGTGTCTATTAAATACAAAATTAAGTTTGAAATTATCTCAAAAATATCTTTTTAAAAATGATTCTTTTATTTTCATTCATATAGCATCAATTTTTTCCAGTGAACATTTCCAAATAAAATCTTAAAAAAACAAACACTAAAAAAAAAAAAATAAATAAATAAATTATTTGTAATTCTAAAGACATTAAAATAATTAAATATTTATTTAAACAGTGTTATTAAAAAATTCCAAAGTAGTTATAAATTCAATTTCAAAGTAGTTATAATTCAATTTCAAGTTAGCTATAATTACTTGTAAAAAAATTTAACATTTTAGTTATTAACATTGGTTATTTTGATTATTATTTTAGTTATGGTTATTTTATTGTTCAGTACATTTAAATAAGACAAAAATGTTTTGCATTTGTAAAATCATTTATAGTAAAATTTAATTTATAATAGGACTTTCACTCTGAAATTTTAAAACAATTTATTTTATCAAATTTATGAGACTAAAATAAAATACAATATATTTTCTAATTCCATTACCAAATTTATTTATTAATTATTTTGTAATTTTATAAGTAAAATTAATTTATTCTATTTGTAGGAGTAAATATAATAATAAAGCTTATATTTCTGAAATATAATCAAAAATTAATTTTAAAATATACACATTTGAAATTAAAATTATTATATGAGATAAAAAGTTTTCTCGTAAGTAGTTAATAAAATTAAAATACATTGAATTATAACCTTTGAACTTAGTATGCATTTCAAAATACATTAATTTAACATAAGAAATTATTAATTGCCTCTCTTGCGATGCAGTGCAAATATATTCCCACGGTAGTCCTACAAAAGACCGTACTGGGAGCGGAGTCTATATTAAATTCTTCAGTCTAAAATTATGCTAAGTGCAACGTAACTCAGACACTTGTTCAGTTTTCAGGAATGAGTTGATACTGATTAATGTGGTACTTGCTACTATCATTTACAACAAATGTGATTTTGGAGAACTATAGATTTTATCGGACAGCCACATTGCACTACAACATCTCAGCGACTTTTTCTCTATAAAAGATGAAACAAGTATATCTATTCTACCCAAATTGAAAATAAACTCACAAGACCATGACGTTCATATCCAATGAGTTTTATTATATGTAAATATTAACCGCTTAATCGTCTGGGGTTCTGTGAAGAGAGTGCATCATTTTTGCTTCGCGGTGGCAACATAGTTTTGGCTTCCACCGCAATGCAAGTTTTTCCCCCTTTAGCACCTGTCATGAATACAAAAGTCTCTAATTCTTGATGGGACCTATTTCCGTTGTACCCTGGACCACCTCACAATAATCACATTCTAATGACTTACAGCCGGGAAGCCCATCAATCGCTGTCAGCTGTAGAAACACACATGTGTTCGCAGTTTGCTTTATGTGAATGTTCTGCTCAAAAATTTCTTTAAGTTCTTATTATAATTTTTTAGTGCACTAAATATGAATTTTTATTTAATTATTTTGTAAATTATTATCAGAAAATTTAATTTATTACTAAGCAGTTTTTGTATTTAAAAAAATCTTAAACAATTAAAAATGTATAAGAAGCCATCACAATGAATATCGTATTTTAAATATATATATATATATATATATATATATATATATATATATATATATATA
The DNA here is from genome assembly GCA_030067965.1 of Latrodectus elegans. NCBI lineage: Eukaryota > Metazoa > Arthropoda > Arachnida > Araneae > Theridiidae > Latrodectus > Latrodectus elegans. Next base: position 57,573,077 of record CM057822.1, read on the forward strand.
TATATATATATATATATATATATATATATATATATATATATATATATATATATATATATATATATAATTTAAAAAATTTAAAAATCGTAAAAACATTTTTAATTTCTCAGATAGTTAAAAATGTATTAATTTTAAATAGGTGTGCTGTAATAATTAGTTAACTTGCTGTTTATTTTTAATTGGTAATCCTAGTAGATACTTTTCAAAATCAATATTATATTTTTAAAATCATCAAATAGGTTTCAGAATCATTAAAAGAAACGTTTCTGTTGCTTTAATACATACAGTTTGAAGAATTTAGCTTTTGTATGCTTTTAATAATTTAAAAATATAAAAAGCTTACTAAATTACCAAACAATAGATTTTATAGTATATAGTAAGCTACTGACAACAGAAAATTTTGGTAAAAATTTTGAAAGAGAATTTTTCATATTAAATTCCTCGTACTGAAAGATTTCCGTTTCTAATTATGTAAAAAATGTCACTCCATACAAGAACCCGTATTGTTATTACATATTTTTTAGTATTTCTTAAATTGTTTTAGAGAAATATTAAAATTAATGAGTCTCTCGTATGAATATTTGTTTTTTAACAGGAGAAAAATATCAAAAATATAAAAACAGGGACACACCTTAACATTATTGTTTACAATGACATTCTAATAATTGAATATTTAATATAGAACTTGTCAATATCACATTTATTCACATATTCAAATTAGCCCCACATTAAATATTTTTTGAATTCACAGAATTGTAACTTCTTTGACATGCAAATCATTATAATCTATAAATTTAGAGAAGTATTTTTTAAAGTACATTTTAGTAAAATAATGATTTAACTTCATTTTTCTTTTGATGGTTATAAATGAAAATATTTAGCTAATTTTTATTTGGTTAATCAAATATTTTTAAATACTTTTGATTGAAGAAGTAAATATTCACAAAATTAACCTTTGTAAACATAAATTAACTTTTGTAAACATAAATTCACTAACCAGAAATGGATACTTTGTCTAGCTCGAAAGTATTAATTTTACATAAAGTTTAACCTGTTAAAAATACATATAATAATTTATTAATTTATCACATAAATAAATTTAATTTCTTATGTTATAAACATCTGATTGAAGATCAAATTATTGAGCTTTAACATTAGAATTAAGTCACTGAACTTTATTTTCGAAAATATAATATTCTGTTTCAAGAAGTTAAAAGTGTATCTTTAGTGCAAAGCTGTTAGATATTGAAGTATATGAGAAAAAAGCTTAATACTTAAGATGTAATCACTAAATTAGTAAATGAAAATATTTCTTTTCCCTGATAAAGAAAATTTCATATTTTCCAGAATTTGTAAGTAACTTTAACTTTAATTTAATGATTTTAAATTATTGTTACAAAATATTAGTTTAAAATATCCTTAATTTTACAAAAAAATATTGATATAATTTGAAAAGACACAATAAAGACATTAAATAATTTAACATGTTCTCCGCTGTTTTCCTTTTACGGAAAAAAAGTTTTGTGATTACTAAAATCAAACATTTTTTAAATATATAAATTTGATCATTTGTTTATGGTGAACTCACATATTATAATGTTTCTGAAACAGAAATGTATTTCTTAAATATTTAAGGGAAAATTTTCAGTAATTTTTCTGAAATTAGTTGTTCTTGATGTATTTTAATATCATTTGCCAGTCCTATACCAAAATGTAAATTTAGTACATACATAATCTAAATCTAATATATAATCTAAAGTGTTAATCAAAATTAAAATTTTCTTGCTAAAAATAACAGCTTCCTTGTAAAGTTTTAGATCTTAATCATAACAAAATAATATAATTTTATGTGGAATAATGAGTAACATAAGTCCCATTCTAAAGTTAAAAAATAATTACGTACGAAGATTTATTCCTTCCTATTTTTCAATTACCTTTATCTTGGTATTTAAGCCAATGCTTGAAATATATGTACTGAAAATTTGAGTAGTGAAATTTCAAAACATGTTTAGTCAAATTCTCGAGTAAACAGAAAATTAATGCACATGTAGTTAATTTTAAATTGTTTACAAATAGAAAAAAATAAAGCAGAATGATAGATTGGTGTTTCTGATTATATCAATTTGACTACAGGATTGACAAATGCCTAACTAGTGGAACTTGGGAATTTTTTCAAATTCCGTGGGAAACCGATAAATGTAAATTTAAATCAAATGTAGAACTGGTGTAGTGGATGCACATTTCCAATCGAATTATCTTGGAAACATCTGTTTCATGATGTATTCCAGGTGAGCGTGTCAATAAATTGCCTTCAGTTGGCCAGAACAAATTATTGAAATGCCATATTGTCACTTCCCTATCCTTCTTTGTATATATATAATATATATATATATATATATATATATATATATATATATATATATATATATATATATATATATATATATACGCACACACACACAAACATATATATGAGTGCCGTTTTACTCTCATAAGTTATTCTAGTAGCTAATTGTATATGTGAAAATATTACCGGCTTATGAAAATTATGTCTGATTCAAGCAGTGAAGAAGAATTTTATTTTTATTATGAAGATAACGTTTCGGACACGGACTGTAAATTCGTTGATCTTTCTGGGGCTCGCATTAGGTACACAGTCAACAGTTAAGCAGTTCCGATTTTTTGGCACTGTTTTATAAATTAGGTAAGCATTTAAAATGAGATAATTAGTAGCAAGTTAATCAATTTATAAGCTAAAATTAGATACTTTGTAAAATTAAATAATACCCGATGTATTACTAAGATTAATTATTCGCAGAACAAAATATATAATCTAATTTTAACAAAATGAAACTCTAAAAAGTGAAAGAATTTCTCATAGTAGCATTTTATTAAAATTAGATTATATATTTTGTACAAAAATCATTGCAGAACTGTTTAAAATACTAAATTCATTCAAAATTTTAAAAAATAAGCATCTAAGTTATAACTTATTTTATCCCTTCTAATTTTAAATAAAATTTGTAACATTTTAAAATTTCATATTTTTGAACAAATTACGTAAAAAAATTTCTGATATTTTAACCTTGTCGCCAAGTCACATATTTTTATACAAAACTAAAAAGCATTAATTATTTAAAAATTTTATAAAAAAAAGTGAAAATTAGTATTGTATACGTTACTTATAAATTTCAATTGTTAGATAGGCTTTAATTACTATTACTAAATGCGAATAAATATAGAAAAGTAAAACGTAAATAGGTGTTCCTTCCTTGAAACACTTTCGTTTTTCGCTGGCATTAATTAAATCAACCGTGACCGTTTAGTAAATAAATTCCATAGCTACGATTTCACGGTAATTCGTCATTTCTGGGGGTTGAATTTGAAGCATTGCAGTGAAGCCAGTTGCCCCTACCAAGGGACTCGGGATAGCCGGAAAACGCACAGAATTGTTTGCCCGAGTAATCTCGGGATAGCCGGTTAATGACAATGAGACCGATGATCGAGTGGCCAAAGAGGTCAGTGAGGAAGATACGCCCACTGGTTCATCACTTACATATCAGGAACTCTAATGAAAAAACTACACTACATTCAATCTGGCAAATTCCACCCAAACCCTAATAGTATTCTCGAACATCTTCTGGAACTTTTCTGGAAATAAAATGTGACCGAAAATCTCAGATTGCTTTGGCTAGATTCTCAAGTGGACATCTAAAATGTTTATCGTATGAACGTGGTGCAAAATATTATCTTACTTGTAAAAAATTCTGTGACCATCTAGCCTCACCGAAATATATTCTGGATTTGTTCGGACTTTCCCGGGAGGATTTATCGTCGGCAAATCATCCACTTTCTAACTATCAACAATTTATTGGAATTGATCTGACAAATTTCAGACCTTTAAAGAGGATAATCCAATAACAAGAGTTTTATAGGTATTTCCCCTGTTATAGAAGGAGAGGAAACCAAAGAGTTATATACATCATGCTATACATTATACCCAAGGAATACGAATTTCCATTTGGTTGTAATATTCAAACCGATTTAAGTTCGGGACACTTTAAATGTAGGGCATAATATGTGTGTGTGGGGGGGGGGCAGAAAAATTAAAAATAATCATAAGTAAAATATATTAATATTGCGGTTAGCTGTGAAATTGTCTGAAAAAAATTTACTGAAAATGAGATTTGTTTCTTAAGAAATATTTCTCCTTTTTCTGATTTTCTTTGTTTTGAAATTTTAGATACACTATCAAGAACAGCAGATAAATCTTTTCTGATGTCAAGATGATTTTTATCAATGGGCTGATATTTAAAAATAAATGCAGATTTAATTAATGAAAAACAACTTTCCTTACCATTTGTATCAAAGAAGTAACGTATTTATCCTTTCCTTGTGAAGCTTCATAGGGATCAGTATAAGGCTGAGAGAAATTTATATCTCAGCAGTTAGTTGTCAACCATATTTTGAAGATGAGGAAACTTAAATAATACAAATAACATTTATAATATAATTGTATTATTTTCTTGGGCACTATTTTACCAACAGTATTATTTTGTTTCTTCTTACAGTATATTTTATCTTACATTTATATTTGAATAAGGAAATATGAGCATAAAATGTGTAATTTTAATTTAACTGTTTAAAAATGTTGGCTCTTCGATTATTAGCTTTTTCATTAGGTAAATTATAAAATCTGAAAAATAACTCTATATGAAGCAGACAATAAAAACAATAAGTCAATATATATTTGTTCAATAAAAGTAAAATAATAATAATTTTCAAATTTTTAGCTCAAATTTCTATATGTTATATAAATAGGACTATTTGAAGTGCCATCAAATTACATTTTTATTTTTGTTAAATTCTACGAATAATATTTTGGAGACATGTTCTTCTGAATATTATTTCGGTTTTACATTTCTCTATGTATTTATTTACACAAATTTACTTCCTGATGAATTGCTATATGAAAAAAAATATTTTATACATAATTTAAAGATATGTTATAATCAATGAGTTTCTTTGATGAAAACTGAAAGTCATACCTTACAATGTTTATATTTAGCTGAAAACTAATTCAACATCTCATCGCCTGAAACAAAACAAACATACATTTTTGAGAAACAGTTGAAACGAATAAAATGATCTCAGCAAATTTTAATCAAAATATTTTCATGAATAACCCAATAAATTTAATTTTAAATATTTTTTCTAGTGTGAGAAATTTCATCACCAAATATATATTTTGTTTGTTGCAGAGTAACAAACATAAATGATGCCCAACAAATATGAAATTTTCGTTTTAATAAACTAGAAAAAGTAAAAGTACCATTAGAAAAGTAAACATATTTACGTAGACTTCGTACTAAATTTATAAAAGATAAATAATTCAAAACATTAAAATAATTTTTTCCATGATATTTTAATGAGATGTTTTAAATATTTTGTCATATTTAAATATTTAAATTTCATTATATTTTACATAAAAATATATAATCATTAGAAATAAGTAAATAAAAAAAGAAGTATAGTTTCTTAGATGTAATTATGACACTAATGAAATTATAAAAATGTAGATAGAAAGGTCATTAAATCATCAGACAATAAAATAACTACTTAACATCTTACAGAAATTAAAAACAGGCATTGTATATCGAAGCATAACTGAACTTTATTATTAATTATAATTACAATAACGAAATTTTATACATTACCGAAGTACATTACTTGCTAGTTTTAATAATTACATTTTTATAAATTTGAATAAAAAATACAATTTTACACAAAGAACTGTAATCAAACTGTGTTTCGAATTAACTGTAGATTTAATAATACATAATATATTTGTTGCGATATTCTCTCTCATTTAGATTTTATAAAATTAGAACGTCATATTTTTTTATTTCTTGAGAGTATACATATTTTTAAAAAGTAAGTATACATAGCTGAAAAATGTTTTTTTTTCTGAAGTTTTATTATGATAATTTATTAGCATGCCATTTATTTAAGTTTTCATAAACTTTTAAAATTATACATAATAGAAATAATGACTATAAATATATGATGGGTTTTGAAAGCACTTCATTCAAAATGCAAATATCAAATCATCCTCTTATTAGAAATATTAGGCATTAAATACTTATAAAAACATATTAAAATCATAATTAAATATTTATAAATTTCGAAAATGTGAGACTACTAATTTGACAAAATCTTAATCTTCTTAATAAGTAATAATTAGAATTGTCACATTTCAATGCAATTATTGTGTATTAAATGTAAATGTTAACGATTGTGTGTAGCAATAAGGCATTTTTTAAATGCATGACATACACTTCCTTTTTTTAATTTTAAATATTACTGTTGATGTTTTCATTGTCATAATTATTTGAAAAAATATAATTTTACAATTATTTGCTTTTATTTTATTTGCTTAAAAAATAACTTACATTTTCATGAATACTTGAGAAATAATATTCAATTTACATAACAAAAAGTTAAGTTAGGATTTATATAATGATACGCTGAAAGGTGTCTCGAAATTTACAACGTATCATAGGAAATTATATTAACATGAATTACAATATACTTATTTTATTAAATGTGTACTTTTAAAGGTATATAAAAAAGAATTAATATATATTAATTTTATAATCCAAAATTATATTGATTCGAACTAGATCTGTAAAATAAATTGTTTTAGTGAGCACAAATATTTTAATTAGATGATTCATAATGTTTAAAACACAACTTAAATTAATTATTTTGCTTGTGAAAGGAAAAATTGATTTTGTTAAGGTTAATTGAGTTCTAAAAATGCCTTTAATAATAATATATATATATATATATATATATATATATATATATATATATATATATATATATAAATATATATATATATATATATATATATATATATAAATATATATATATATATATATATATATATATATATATATATATATATATAAACTATGAATTGATTTTTGTATGACTGTTTTCAAAACCCCAACAAAAAAATATGTCAGCTGAATGTTTGCTTTAAGCTTTATAGAAGTAAGATAAGCAGAGCAGATATAAGAATATACTGTATAATATAAAATGTTTTCCAAGAAGGACATTTCGATTCTTAGATGTTCTGTACTTGTTTCGATTCTTAGAAAAAGTAAGTTAAAGGCATTCAATAAATCATTTGTGATTTCTTAATGTAAAAATAAAGACATGATGTATAAAAAATAAGCGCTCCTAATCACTAATTTAAAGAGATACTTTGTTGAGGATGGGATCAATGTTCATTTGAAATCGGTGTTGATCAGTGTTTAACAAACTATTAAAGAAAAACTTGTTTATCATTCCACATATACTGCATAATTTGCTCATAAAGACGACCATTTTGCTTAAAAATTTAGAATATAACAATGTAGAATATCAAAACTTCTTACATCTAAAAAATTAACATCCTCTAATTTTTGGATTTAATAAACGCAGTATCATTCTGATGTGTATTGTTTATATCCAGTTGAGCTTTTTTCTGTTCCTAACATTATGTTAAAATAATAATGTTTAAAATTAAATAACTGCAGCATGTTAATATACATAAGACCTCTAAGAAAATAGTATCAATAAAGAGACCCTTTCAAGATATTTTATTAGAAAAAATTATCTGAATATGGCTTAACTTAAAGGTAATATTGTAGTTAAAATTGCATAGATGATTTCTCCTTTTTATGATTTTACAATGTTTAGACAAATTTGATAGTATGACAATAATATCAAAATAGAAATAAGTGAGTATTTTCACTTAAATAATAATGAATCTTTCTAAACGTAACTAAACATTTATTTCTTGTTAAGAATGAAAATTACATAGAAATGCATGTATAAAAATTTAGCTTTCAATTTTCATCATACTTAGCACTCTAAATAATGTTAAAATACCATTTCATCAAATCCCATCATCTAATTAAATAAAAAATGTCCAGAAATTTTAATTGGTATAAATAGCTAGTGGGTACAAATTTTTTAATATTAAAGAATTTTATAATAAATTTGGATTTATCCCTAAAGAAATATTTGTTAATTATTTTCAATTTTGTAACTCAAGGAAATTTATTTATTAATATATTTTTTGAATTAAATTGGGTTATATTTGACTTAAGAGAAGTTACCTAATGAATGTTAGTTACTTAGAATTTATAAATATGTAAAGAACATTTATGTTTTCCTTTTTAACTGGTTATGCAAAATAATTTCTCATTACATTGCTTATTTACGATAAATTTACATTATTTTGCACATTATGTTAGATTATTTTTGACTATAGCATAATATTAAATCATATATGCAGATTAATTTTTTCTTAAAATTTAGCATTTACAGGAGACAAAATGGTTAATATAGTCAAAGTTTGTTAGAATAGAAGAGTTAATTTATATTGTCAAATTGTAAGTAAAGTAAAACCCAATATTTTTAATAATATTATACTATTAAATAAGAATGTTTTAATTATTATTTGTCATTTTGAAATTAAATACAAATAAAATTCTAAAATTCTTAATTATAATTACATTTATAAATTGTAAATAAATTTGTAAGTATAATTCGGCACGACACCATTTTCCACTTTGCTCAATTTATAATAGTCTGTTCATATAACAGAAAATTAAAAAAAATAACTTGAATGCATGAAAAAATCTTATGCATTATCAAGAAGTCTTAAGCATAAATAATTTGTTATGAACCTAAAAATCTTTATTTATGAAAATATATTAATTTAAAAAAAAAACTCATAATTTTAATTTAAATATATATTTTTAAAAGTAAATGCGCTTGGCTTTTAAAGCTACATTTTACACAAAACATTTTATTTTTAGTAAAAAGTAAGTACATTACACTTTCATTAATTTTTTTACCTGCTTTTATAAATCTTATCAGTATATTATATATATTATTTTGTTAAAACCAAAAATTTTATTAATATACTTTACATCTTTTTAACGTATAAAAATTACTATTCATCTCAATATCAAAGTATTAATTATACTTTTTTCTGAATACTCAATTAGAATTTTATTTTAAGCTAATTACGTGTTTGTAAAAGAGTAGAATAAATTTACAAGATTCTACATTTATTCTACACATTAAAATTAATAATTTATATCGTAATAAAATCTTACGATATAAATTATTAATTTTTAAGACTACTGCACTTTAAAAAGTGCAGTAGTTTTAGATGATAGTGCGGTTTTTAAAAATGACGACGATAAAACGTGAATATTACATTTCATACACACTCCATTATAGTACGTGTTCTGTTTATATAGTACACAAAATATGCCATTATTGAAAAAACGAATAACTTTGAATGCGTGTCATATCCTGTTTTATAAATGTTTCCTTAGATAAAGCGTCTATAACATAACAATGTATTTATTTTATGTATGCCTTTTAATGCTATTATTGTTAATTTTTATGTAAATAAGAAAAGTATAATATTTTAATGAACAATTTAAATATTTTGGTAGTTTCCATAACTATAAAATATTACGTTCTATTAACATGAATTTTAAATTTGTTTATACTAAAATTCAATTTATTTGCAATATTTTTAATTTAATTTATGTTTGAAAATTACTTATTTTAATTAACAAAATTGCTGGAATAAATTTGTGATGACGAATGAATTTTTTTCGTAACTTAAGGAAATAATTTTGTAATTAATTTGTAAAAAAAGGACATCTTTTAAGATTAAATATTAAAGTTATTCAAGAATAAGTTTTACTATGAATGAAAGAAGTTTAAATGAGACGAATATAATATCTAGCATTTTTTTGCGTTTTAAGATAATTGCTTTTTTTCTTTTCCAAGTAAAAACATTCAATTTTCAATTAAAGTAATTAACATATTAACATAATTGCTTTAGTAAGATTCCAAATATTTTTTTAGTAAAATAACTACCATACATATTTAGATTTAAAATTTTGGAAAATAGGGATATATATGTTTGCTTTTTAACTTCTCTCAATGGATTAAATCATATTTTATAGCAATAATATATTATAATTAAAAAAAATTACCTTAAGAATTCGAATGCATTTGTTTAAAAGAATAAAATTTCAATTCCAGATAAAAACGTATTTTTTTGTTTTTTAAGACAAACAAATCAACATAATCAAAAATAATATGCTAAAAGTAAAAAGCAAAAATAAGTTTCATTAGAGTGATTGCATTTCCAAACTAAAATTGATTTTCACTATGACCCTTTCAGCTACACTTTTCATGCTAGTAATTTTATGTAACTTGTTTTTATTTTTTACCTATATTTACGTAGTAATAGGAAAGGCACATTAATTTTAACAATAGTAGTTACTAAGAAATTATAAATAACTATAATAAGTTATAAGAATTTGTATACAGCTGTAATATATATCAAAACAGCAAGAATTCAAATCACCATATAGTAATGACAAAATTTAATAAATTTCAAAATATTTAATTTTATATTAATATACTTTTTTATTGCTTGAAACGTCTTCCAACGTACATTGAAATTATATAGAAATCAAAAACATCCATATCCAGAATTCTGGTTCAGAATCTGCAGTTTTCAGCGGTCTGTTTCCTATAAAAAAAATCTACAAATAGACAATTTTTTCTGAGCAGTGTTTATATAATAAAATAGATTTATGCTGACACCCTTCTAAAACTACAGTGAATTTAACTTTATTTTATTTATTATTTTATTCACATTTTATAAAAATATTAATGGAAATAATTCACCACCTATAATTCTGAAAATAAATGATCACCCCAAAAAATGTGCATTAATAAATATTTGAATGTTTATGAGCTTATATAATAAAAAAATTCGACATTCCAATGTATTTTATTGCATTCATTTTATTTTTATAAAAGAATGAATTCTAATATTTTAAACCATATTTTTTAAGTAATTTTTTAGTAAATTAACAGGATTAATAGCAGTCGAGGGACTCCAAAAATAAAACACTTAATATGAGAGAAAGCAGAAAATCACGATATATAAAATTCTATACACTTTACAATACATACTTTTATTCGATAAATCAATAATACTTCTTTAAATATAATAAAAATAACAATACTTAAAACCAAAAAATGATATGTATATCTCAAACAATTATAACGTAATATACAATGTTCCATGTGGAAAGAATAAGAAAAAATCTATATTATTTTTAGCCTTTCATTTTATGGGTATTCAACAAATGCATGAGAGAAAACAGTACCAGACAGCAACAATGAAGATAATAATATTGCCAGTTCTTCGAAACGTCATATAAGTAGTTTGTCAAAAAGATAATTATATAGCATATTTGAATATTAACACCATATATTTTGATTTTTCTAAAACCATTGTTATAAATAGGATAATCTTGACGTTTTTACCTGTTATTTATGCTATATAGAAATTAGGTTAAATTAAGAATCATTAGATTATTTATTTTAAAATATTCATCTACAAATCTTTAATAATTACTTTATTTTTCTCTTCATGCTTCATGTATTTTATTTATTTAGTCAATGATAAATAGTAAATAGTTTGCATGTAATTTTCCCCATTTCAATAAATCCATGCCAGAGTTTTAATCTGTCCATGTATTGAACACCTCATAAGAATTTTATTCTTCGAATGTATAAATCAATTGTTTGATGTTAAACAATTATCGTACTCATATTGTTAGTTATAGTTATGCAACAAGAGTCCCACAAGGTGATTTATTATTCTTTATGTGAAAACAATTTAAGATTTTTGTGTGGAAAAGATTTTAAGATAAAAAAAATCAACTATATCCAAGTTCGCATTTTTATAAATTGATACACATCCTTTTTTTTCATTCAATTTTAATTTATAAAAGTATTCAGTTAAAAATTTTTTAACTGAATACTTTTATAGAACATTTTATAAAACATTTTTTAAAGGACATTTAGTAGTATACCAATCTGCTGTTACTGTCTTCTGTTCTTCGAACTTGATGGCTTTGACCAATCCTGTACTTCTGAAGAAAACGGCATACATCACTTTTTTCAGTGCGCATTCTTTTTTCACCATTGTCGGCTTGGGATCATCTTCAAAGACCCATACTTTGCTGTCTTGACGTGTTGGAACGTCAAAAAACGGTATGTACGTTTCATCACCTGTTACAGTTTTAGAAATGATATGGTGGCCTCCATTATTTAGAAATTTAAGAGTTTTTTTACTGATTCTGACACGCTCCTCTTTTGGGTGCTCAGTTAGATTATGGGGAACCCAACGGCAAACTACTTTTTTATATGTAATTCTTCATGAATTGTGTATGGCTGCGGATCCAATGTTAAGGTCCTTCTGTATCATTTGATAGGTGCAGCAATTACCATTCGTTAACATTTTTAGTATGGCAGACAAATTATCCGGGATTATTATTGACGGTGGCCTTCCTGTGTGTTCTTCATCTTGAAGAAAATTGAGACCTCTTCTTAATTCTCTAAAACATCTGAATAAAGTTCCACGAGCTAGAAATTCATCACCAAATGCTAATTCAACCGTTAAACGCATTCTTCTTGATTTAAACCTGCTTTAAAATCGTAGAAAGTCATTGCACGATAACGTTCTCGCGTCAATTCCATTTTCTCTTCTGTTTAAAATTTATTCTACGCTAAACAAGTTGAAGTAAGTCAGTAAAAATGCGTCTTCTGTGATAAAATACTTTGTATTTTAAAATTAAACCGTTATTTTTAATTTGTAAATTTTCGTCTGCGCGTATCTAAAAAAATTCAGGATAACCTCGTATGTCATTTATATCCATTCTAATTTTACTTATTTCCAATTTTCGCTTATATCTGTGGTTTATTTCGCATTCTTTTCAGTACTACAATACAAAAAACCACTGTTTCTGCGCTGTGAATAATGATATATTACGATAAGAATTACATTTTATTGTCATTGCTTATATGAGCTGAATAGGAAAATAAAACTATTTTTGGATAGTGATTTTTTCAAGACTTAGATATTTTTTAATGTTGAATATAATTTTTATAAGTTATTCTACTGCTGTTAATACCACTTTTATTGATTCATAATATCTGATTACCTTTTAAAAATCAAATTATAATTAATAACTTTAGAATAATGACATAAGAAAGTATCGTAAGAATCTTCGAAGTTTATATATATATTTTTATTTTAAATTTACTTTTTGAAATGGAAACCATGAATTAAATAAAAGTAAAAATAAAGTTTTTGGCTTCTTCAGAATTTTCGAAAATTATGTTTATAAAAATAATTCTACGATAATATTTTACCTATTCTAGATTAGCTTGTAATACTAATCTAGTTGAAATATTAATAGTTACCTAGAAAATGTTAATTGTGACTACATAGTTGCTTATGAAGAATTTGAAACATAAGGGAATTTAAATTAAAATACAATAATTGTTGCGCATTTAAATATCCTTTGAAATAATAAATTTCCAAGAGAATCAAAGAAACTTTTTTATCATTGATGTTTATGTATAAAGTATTTTAAAAATAATAAAGAACCATCATATGAACATAGTGATTAATCATTTAATTATCCTTACCGCAGGGTTATATCAAATAACCTTCGTTTTCCCGAGGCATTTATTTGGGAACATAACTGAGTTACCATAATGAATTATACATGAAAAAAACCAAAAGTACCCTAGATTGGCGTGCATGATATAGATGTAGAATGTGTGCCCCTGGAGTGATACGGCAGATTTCAAGGTAATAGTTCAATTCTTTTTACACATTAATCAGTTTGACGGTGTCGATAGTCCTAAATGCAGTCTTGATCCAGTCCTAAAACTCAACCGAAGTGGTAAGTAACGTTGGTAAGAAGGCAGAGTCTTTAACATATCCACAAATGAAGAAGTCACATGGTGACAGATCAAATGACCTTGATGGCGAAGAAAATCATGTCTTGTCATTCCAACCACATTCATCGTTATAAGAGTTGCCAATTAAGATGCCGAACTTCTTTGTGTACTAGTCACGAACTTCTTTGTGTACTAGTCACGAACTTCTTTGTGTACTAGTCACGAACTTCTTTGTGTACTAGTCACGAACTTCTTTGTGTACTAGTCACGAACTTCTTTGTGTACTAGTCACGAACTTCTTTGTGTACTAGTCACGAACTTCTTGGAGGACTATCCTGTTGGTAAATGAAACCATTTATATTGTTTTCCACCAGCAAAAACATCCTTTATTTTAAGCATATCCAATTAAAAGGTATCCATCCTATTATCCATACCAAAAATGAAGGGTAAATACAGTTACGAGAAATTGCAGAAATGTTACCAGAAATTGCACAAAAAAAACATTATTTCTTGTGGAATCATGTTCGTGTTCCACAGCTACATGGAGAGTTTCCGTTTCCTATATCCATTCGTTATGCTTTTCTTGTCACTTAAGATGAAAGCTTTACTGCGAAAATCAAGATTGTTTTCAGTGTGTTCGTCCTCACAGAATCCTTGCATGTTCTCACAAAATGTCTTTTATTTGACATAATTTTCCGACTTTAATGGTCACAGCAACTGCATACGACTTAAATCGTAGTATTTTTCTAAAATGTTTCTACACAGTTGGTTGTAGAATGGTTGTTCGCGGCTAGAATGAATGGAAGTTCGTGGTTGGAACGATTTGTGGATTTCTTGAGCTTATGGATGAAACTCTTTTTAACTCTGTTCACTGTTCTCCAGTAACATTAATCTGCTGGAACTTTTGTATTTACTTAAAGAACTGATTTCTTTGAACTCTCGATATCAACACAAAATGCTTTGTTGGGTTGGTGGATTGCATTTGTATGTCCGTAGAAATGTTGCCTAAGCAGTTATATGATATTCACACTTAGAAGGTTCTTGTACACAAAATGTTTTTCGCTATTCAGTCGCCATTTTGATTATGATATTCGCATAGTAACCAAGGCAATCACCCGCACATTTCTGTTACGCTGCATGAAACTGTAATTAGTGTACTCTTATTTGAGTTTTCATGAAAGCATACATTTTTTCAAAATTGAACGTAGCAATAAACCATGGCTCATTTGTAATGATCCGATATTAATAAATTCATTTTTGTGAGTTTTACTATTTAATAAGCAATAATTTTTAAATAATCTCAAAAATAGAATTTCTTTTATAAATAGAATGTACAACAAAAGATATATTTTCAAAATATAGCTTCAACACAATGCTTCCTAATGTTTGTTAAGAAAAATATAATCCAGAAAATCCAAGAAAGTTTGTTCGTTTAAACACAACCAAATATTTAGGTTCTATTTCCTATGAGTTGATAAATTTCTAATTTGTTCTCATGTGTTATAATGTGAATGCACAAGGTTAAAGGAAAAAAAAGTTGCTCTTAAGTTATAATTTGTATCAACTAAGCAACATTTAGTTACAATATTTGATATTCTCAATCTTTTAGCAAAGAATGAATTTCATTTTACACATTTTTGTGTTTTTCAAATATTAGTGTTCTAAGCTGATTTATTATTTTGATTGTTGATTTGAATGTATTTATATGAACTGAACAGTTTTATAAATAACACTGGGATTTATCTTTCATAATGTTTCTAAAACTAACAGCTTCAGAAAAGTAGTTTTTGTTTTCTCTAAACAAACCATATGATAGCTAATATTTTACTTAACATTAAAAAAATCCTACACATAATTGTATGATTGAAATTAGTTTACTTATAATGGTTCATAACTCTAATTGTTTTGTAAATATTATTTTTTTTATAAAATGTATGACAGATACATTAAAAATACTGAAAATAAATTATTTTAATTTTCATCTAGTTTTCTTCTCTCATTCTACCAATGAATTAATATCAAAATCAAACACGAATTAACACATTCATCTGTTATTTCCTTGTAAAGAAGTTATAGTTCTATAAACTTAAATGATTAAAGTTATCACTTTTTTTCTTTTACAGATCAATATCAAAAAATATAATTCTGTTATGTTATACACATAAAATAAATCTATGAATGTTCAACACAAGAAATCACAAATTGTATTATAAAAATTATAAAGATTCCCACATTTCCAAATCGAAATTAAACTGATTTCACGAAATAACTTGACAATATTGTAAGGTTGTCACCAACGCGAAAGAGTCCAGAATATCTACTATAAAGGAAAAAAATAGTGAAGATTTGAAAAATCATTGGTCTAATATAAGGAAAATTGTATTGCTAAATAATTACAATACAATCCATAAATATAATAATAATTAAGAATTAAAGGAATAAAATTACCAGAAATTATCTAATAGTTGAATAGTTACTAGTTATGGGTCTTTACTAACAAAATGGAAAAATAGCAATATAAGAAAACTTCATTTTTAAAATGATGTATAGAAACTTGTTATTATAATTCACTTCCAAACTGTGAAAACATTATTAATTAAAAATAAATAAATCGTATTAAACTTGATATTAAAATAATAAGTATTTAAAGAAAATTATATAAATATAGTTATCAAAATAAATATTTTTTGGCGACGGAAGCATACAATATAAAAAACAAATAAAAATCTGTCTAAAACTTTCTCATTTTTGATTTTTATGCATAATAATTTTTCAAGATAATAATTGGTGTTAAAATTAAAAAAAATAGTTAAATAATTTACAATTAGAAATTACAAATTAAATTTTTGAAAGTAATGATGAAATCTCTATTTCTTACTTCCAAATATTCGTATATAATATTGTAACAAAAGAAAATACGTATTATAATTATTTTCTCTTAGTTATAAAAACGTTCTTTTAATTTTTAAGAATCTGTTAACTTTCAACTAAACGGTTTTTTGTAATATTTAAAAAAATATTGGAATCATTAAAGATATCTTAGGATTATTCCAAAGTTTAGAACTATCTTAAAAATATTTTCTTTATAAATACTAAACAGACGTAATATAATATTGTGCTAAAAATTCACTTATGCTCTTCTTAAAATTCATTCTTTAAATATCTTACTAATTACTGATGATAATAAATTTCGCTTTACTTATAAACACTTGTCTTCTTAAAAGTAAATATTTTATTTTGCAGTCATGTTACAAAATGATAGAAATTTAAATATTTGTGAAATATTTTTTCTTAAAATTAAGTTTATGACTTAATAACTAAAGAATTTTTTTCAGCTTCTAATTAAAAAAAAAAATTTTGGAAACATTTAAATCAATTTAAGAGCGAGCAGACATTCTCATTAATATAATAATTTTAACATTTTATATAAAGAATACAAAATGTATGCATAGCTAATGTTTAACTTATATGTACACGTTTATACATGTATGTGTGTTTGTTAATTAGGAAAAAAATTTAGGCTGATTTAAAATACAAAATTTCCGCCTTATATTTATTTTAATTTTTATTGAAATTGTTCCGTACATTTTTTATTTCACAATATTAATTATATTTTGTTATATTTTTTATTGTTATTGAGATATGAGTTTTTATTTCTCTCGTGGAATTTTATTAAAGAAATATTAAATGTTTCCATAACATTTAAGAGAAAATTGTCATCATAACGTTAACACATTATATTAGTTGATGAATAAAATTAAACATCAATATTTTATAGAAGATAATTTTATGTTTATAATTTGAAGGTACAGTTTATCTTTGTACTCAATGCAGTTCAATTCATTTCTAATTTGCGTATATTTGAAAGGTTTATAAAATTACATTTTATAATGAATTCATCAAATAAAATTTAAATTAAAAAGCTAACACTCAATATTTGCGTTAAAGAGAATTGATATTTGACACATGACAATACCATTTTTATCAGGATATAAACTTTTAAATAGATTGAATACCTTCATCATTTTGTTAAATTTTTTAAGCAATTGTGATTTTTTAATAAATATTTTGGAATATAAAAGTCCTGTCTTGATCAATTATATTTTAGTACAACATAGTTATTCACTTTAATAAAACTGAATTTCTTTTTACAATTTATAATTTTCACATTTAGAAACTAATTTTCTTTGTTAAATTGAATAAAATTAAAAGCTAATCTTTTTGAAAAAATAATAATAATAATAAATAAATAAAAATAAAAACAGAAATACTTTTGAGTAAAATTAAGATATTTAAACGTGAAAATTTAAAGTGTTGAAAAAATTTAAATGCATATATTTTTTTTAAACTCGCTTTATCTTTATTAATAATTCTGAGACAAATATTTGTTGCAAATTAATAAGTGATTTTAGGGTCGTTTACAAAAAATAAATTTCTGGTTTTAACTGTATAATATTATTATTTAACTAAAAATAAAAGTATTGATAGGCAATGCAATTGATTGATATGCAATTATAATATTTTGCTTAAAGTTTTGCTCAAAAGCTACAGTTAAAATAATACCTTTATTTAAGTATATGCTAAACAGTCTTTTGATTAATATTAAGAAATTATGCAAAGCAAAAAGTGTGCTTAAATTCTTTTTTATAAATTCAAATTGATGTTCATAAAGATATTTTAAGAAATTATGGCGTTAAAATATATAATAATATTAAACTTTAATATATTGTGCTAAAATGTATAATGTATTATGGAATTATATTATTTCATAGAAATTGCTTACCAAGGGCTTGAACATTTTATGTAAGGGTATTGTATCGTTTATATTGTGCTTTATTCAAAATTAGTCTTCCAGTTGTGTTTGTGGTTCTATTCGTAAAATCGCTCGTTAGTCTCTTCCAAATTCTATATTGTGAATTATAAATGTATAGTCTATTCATTTTAAATCTTTATCATAAATACATCAGTGTGAACAATCAACCAACAGCAATATATATATATATATATATATATATATATATATATATATATATATATATATATATATATATATATATATATATATATATATATATATATATATATATCATTTTTTTCAAATCATTCATGTTCAGAAGGTTTTGCAAAAGTCATAAGGAACTTTTTCTAAGATGCATGATGCATATATTCATATTTTAGTATTTTAATTTATTTTTCTCATTTATGTGAATAATGTTAATGTACTAAACATTTAAATATATACATTTTAATTAACTTTAAGAAAATAATTTTATTTTTCTTAAAAATCTCCATCACTGTATGCATTATCTTTCACAATTTTTTTTTATTTTTCTATACTATCAATTAAAACTTTTGAAATTTAAAATAATCTGATATACCTTGCTTTTTTGTGGAAGTCTTGTCTCAGTTTTTCTACGCAAATTTTAAAGTTTGAATAAGGGGTTTTATAGACTATTTTTAAATAATTTTGTAATATTGATAATTCTCAAAACGAGCTCATTGATAGAAAATTACTGAATACTATCAACTATCTTTTTAGATATTAATGCATATCTTTCATGCATTTTGTCTGAATATAAGTGCGGTGGTTTTCATTTGCTCTTTGAACCTTTATAAAAGTACGATGGAGAAGAATATCATTAGAAGTCAGTCTCTGTGCATTTCTAGAAAATACATTATCAGTATTTTCTAGAAAACTTTTTATGGATGTTTTGTCTTCATTATCGTATGAATTCAAGCTCTTTCATTGCATGCCATAGCTCTTTGGAAAAATCCCCGTGATAAACATCTCGTAAAGACATTTCTAAAAATGGTATATTTTATCTGTTTACCTACAGTGATAAATGGTTTCCGAAACTAAAGTTTTCATTTTATTCAAATTTTCAAAACTTTCTAGATAATTTTTATCCATGCTTGCACAATCCAGAGTTCGCGAAAAGCTTCAAAATCAAATTTTCCGAGGTTTCAAAATTAAATTCGTTAACATAAATAAATTTAATTTTAATATTAATAATAATATAATTGTTTTTCATGAGTGATTCCCTTCGATTAGAAAAAAATTGTGCTAAAATTTCCATTACATCAGTTATAGATAAATTTTAATTTCACTGAGAAACCATAATTTCCATAAGGGAATATATTTAAAGAGCAGATTCCTTAGAAGATTGGAGTAGTTTTTATTTTTATTTATATATATATATATATATATATATATATATATATATATATATATATATATATATATATATATATATATATATATATATATATATATATATATATATATATATATATATATATATATAGATATATATATATATGTATGTATATATATATATATATATATATATATATATGTATATATATATATATATATATATAAATAAAAATATAATCATAATAAGATTTTATTCACAATGACTTACTTAGGAATATAATTTTTCAAAAGAACGGCGGATTCTGTAACATTTATGTGTAAAAAAGAAAATTTTTTTGTCAACGATTTTCTATTTTTTGGTGAACCATTAACTATCATGTTCTTCTATTTAATTTATACAGTCTTTTAAGAAATGTAAATTATCACAGTCAATTTTTGGTTTGTATGCTTTTCTTTTGCTTTTGGTTTTCAATACTTTGAACTCATTGTATGCATTATGATGCAATTTAAAATATTTGATACTGGAGACTATTTTAAATAATAGATCTATAAAGAAATATATATAAATGAGTATTTCTCTGAGAGAAGAAATGTACTGAAAATGTGCAGAAATAAAAAGTAATTTTAAATTTTCAATATATAATTTAAATGCCATTTTATTAATCAAAATAAATGAAAGTGTGAAAAATCAAGAAAATTAGCGTTTGCATACGCAATATACAAATAACAAAATCAAATAGTTTTGATGTGTTAAAAATTAAGATCAAACTAAAACCAAAATTATCTGAATGGAAAATATTTCTTTTATGTAACGCAGAAATGTTTATAGATTTATATTGCTTTCATAGATCCAAGAAGAAAAATTTTTTGTCGATTTTGCACACTTCTAAAATTTACTGCCCAATTTAAGTAATAATCAGAAATTCTAAAGTGGTCATTTTTGATAAAGTTGTCCTTTGATGTGGATCAATTGGAAAAACAATGCCAATGGTGTTCGTTTATGATGATGCTCATTGACGATAGTGCCTAATAATGATGATGCTCATTGAAAATGTTGCTCTTTTATAAATGCTAACATACAGCATTTATGTAATTTTCTGAACTTTACTCTTATTCATGGATATCTTTCACTATCTAGCACAACTGAGAGAAAATCGTTTTATTTATCTTTGTTTGTAATAATCATAAAGCGTAGAAACATTAAGATCCCTGAATAATGTTTGCATGTACTTCAGTCAAATGCAACACAATTTAATTACATTTTTGTTTTGCATTTTGGACAAGATTTATGAGTTTTAGATGATACCAAACATCCAAAGTCATAACCAAAAATGGCAATTTTAGCTCTGATGTTAAAAGAACCGTTTATCCATGTTAAAAGAACCGTTTAAGGAGTATGTAAACGAGTCATGTACTATTAACATAAGCAAAAGTAATTTCCTAAAAAACAAATGACAAGAATGTCAGCGATTCATTTCTGCAGGCAATATCTTGGATAATTCCTAATTAACAGTACAGAACCACTAAGGAAACTATTAAATTCGTGACCAGGCATATATTCCCTTATATGGAAGTGACATTAAAGTTTCCAAAAAAATGATAATGCAGGTTAAAATCAAAATACAGCAAAACAAACATCATAATTTAGCAAAGAAATTTTTAAAAAATTTAAAATTTAAATTAATTTCTTAAAGATTCCTTGAAGACAAGACGGTGTCCGGAAAATGTAATCACTCCATAATTATATTCATTTCAAAGATGGTTCTGAAAATGAATTTGACATTCAACATTACAGACCAAATTTGCTTCTTCTTCATTTTCTGCATAAATGGACAAGAGATACATTTGAACTTCATGCCAATATATCAATGGATTTAGAAAACAAAGGCGTACAAGAAATATTTTACTGAATTTTTATCAATAACAAGAATTTATTTACAATTACACGAGACGAATAACATATAAAATCCACTTGCCATGAAATGAAGTTATGAAACACTATGCTTTCAAATTAAAATTGTATCATTTTGATCTGTCTTTCTTTTTCATTGTGCTGTGCTCTATTATTAGTAATATTCAAATAAAAAAAAATTTAGTGGTATCTGAAATGTTTTTCATTGTAAGAGTTATTATGACGAGACAATTTGTGCTGAAAACTAGTTACAAAATCAAATTATTGAAAAGATTCAATTTTAAAAACACTACAACAAAATAATCGTAATTTTAGTCAATTCTGAAAAGTTGTATGAAAATTAAATTAAAGCTTATTTTAAATAAATCACTGCCGTTCAAAGGAATTTTCTGTAATTTAATACATAACACATAAATAAATTAGTTTTATTTGTAGAAACTATTTCCTAAAAATATCAAAATGTATTACTTTATCGAAATTGAAGTAATAAAATGTTTCCATAAATAATAAAGTCATTATTTCCCAAGAAAATACATGGAAGTTTTTAAAGGTAATAAAAATTTCCTTGGCACTACAGATATTTAAATAATATTATATGTTTTAATTTCATATTCTTCGAAAAAATACTAATGAGGATAGGCTAGAATCATTAAGCAATTGATGCGAATGCAAATTATCCATTGTAATTTCATGAAATATGTCCTTAGGGCCATATTAAGTCTGTAAATAGATTCATAATTTCTATATTTGACGAACCACTGGAAGATATCTTCATTCAGAAATTTTGAAGTAATAGAAGAAAATTTGTAATATAAGGAAGAGAAATGGATAAGGTATATGCAATTATTATATAGCTCTTTTACTATTTAATTTAAATGATGATTTGAAATATTGTTTAAAGTAATTAGAAAAATATTTATACATTGATCTAAAGAGATGTTGTTGCTATTTATAACACTAAGTTAAATCAAGCTCACTAGTTTAACTATCTAAACATATGGAGGCGAGAACACACTTATTGGGGGGCACGAGCATATCCAAGAGAAAATGTTATTTAAAAAATTGATTAAATGACTGAAAGGAAAGAAAACACACACTTACAAAACAAAATACATTTCGACATATTTAATAATTAACTTATTAAATTAAAACAATTTACTAAATTGAAAACAAATTTAATAATTATTAGTGACTTCCTTGGGACTGTCTATAAGAGCAAAGATTTTGGAAGGAGGGTTCAATATTAGAAATTGACTCTCTCAATTATTTTCTATATTTGGATAAGATCTATATTTTGTCTTCAAAGAAGCCACCGCAAAAAATTCAGTTTCACAAAGGTAAGATGTTGAAAATGGTAGTAGAATGCGAAATGTCCTTGTTTTTAGTGCAAAAAACTCATCATCTATTCCAGCCTACAATTCAAAGAGTGATTTATTGCTCAAGTGTCTTTTGGTTTCGCCGCTTGCCGTGAAGCCTATGAAGGTTTCTTCCTCTTCAATTGGGAGTCCTTCGGGAGTATTTTGAAATGGATCCCTCACCCACTTGTAACTTGATATAAGTTTGACGTCAGCAAAAAAGTACTTTTTAAAATTCTTTATTATCATTGTGCTAAATGATTTTCAATGGTTACGAAAGAAACTTTTGCATGTTGTTCTTCAGCATTGTAAGTTTTAATACAATCATTCAAATTTGCAAACATTGTTAAGTTTTCTTGCTTTAAATTTCTGCTCCATAATTCCAATTTCGTACAAAAAACATTATTTTCATCACTCGTATCCAATATATGTGTACTTCCTCCTTGGAGTTGAAGATACAAGTTATTTAATTTCTCGAATATGTCAACCATGTAGCTCAATTTCATCACAAATCTACTACATCACAAATCAACTATCGTGAAAATTTTCAGCTTTCGATCTGTTTTCCTCTTTTAGAAAAACGTTGATTACTTCTCTTAATTCATAAACACATTGCAAAAATTTCCGTCGTGATAACCATCTTGCTACGCAATAGAATAATAACGCTGAATGTACTGCCCTCATGACTTTACAAAGTGAGGAAAATTTTTTTGATTTCAGGGTTCCTATTTTTGTATAATTTACTACGGTTACAACCGTAGTTAACACAATATTCAAACCAGGACTCATTTCTTTGGAAGCCAAAGCTTCTCTGTGGATCATGTCCAGACGCACTGTGGTGATTTTTGTTTCACAAGTACTTAAATACCTTGGAATCTTCCGGACATAAAACGAGCACCATCGGTGCATATTCCGACACAATTTTCCCATTCTATGTTTGCCTCATTCATTAAATAAATTAAGATAGCAAATAATGCGATTGATGTTGCTTTAAATTCTATTGGTTTGCAGGACAGTAATTCTTCTACTACTGACAAGTCATCACAAAATCTAATATAGGCAATGAAATGAGCATCTTTATTACTATCTGTTGCCTCATGAAGTTGTATTGAAAACAATTTGTCACGCAACTCCGACAAAAGCTGACACACTACACCTTCAACTATATCAGCAATTCGACGGGAAACAGTACCATTTAAAAAAGATATGGATTTCAGTTGTTTTGCAAAATTGTCTCCAAACATAATTTCTACAATCTGAATTACGGCCGGCAAAATAAGCTCTTCACCAAAGGTGTGAGGCTTTTTATATCTGGATATTTTATATGAATCATTGTAAAAGGCAGTTAAAGATTTTTCATTCACGGGCAAAGTTTTTGATTTTTGCGTTTCATAGGATTTTAGTTTTAATTCAAAGAATTCTATGGGTTTGTTTACATACTCACTATGAAGCGTTTCCAAATGTCGTTTAAGTTTATTACGTTTCACGCTATCTGCCACCAACATTTCTAAGAAAATGATACACAGGAACCTTTCTTCTTCATTTGCTTCAGTATTAGTGAACCCAAAATTTAAATATTCTTGAGAATATTTTCTTGATTTTATTTTCGGAACCACGTTCGTCTGTGTACTTGTTGATGCTTGTCTATCGTCTAATGCTCGGTGATGTCCTCTTAAAAATTTATCCATGATTCTCCATAAGTGTGCTACTGTGAATATTTAATACGGTCAATTGCAATTACTCGAAAATATATAACATACACATTCAGAATAGAATCAATTGCGATAGAAGGATCGACTCGAATGAGATTGTCTGGAATTGAAATTGGCGTCATAGAACTTTCTCGTTCTCCTTATGAGAAAATATTTGTTCACATCTGCTCACGCTCTAAACTTTTAAACTGACCAGACAAATAGAAACTTCTCGCGAAACCGTGAGAATGCCCTACGTGGCGGCACGTAAGAGCAATAAAAATGCATAGGATTCCTGTTTCTTCAATGATAAGAATCAGTTTTGCAAAATGTCAATAAACTCCCGTATTCTTGATAATTTGTAAAGTTTAAAATTAAGGTTGTAGTGAATGTTGAGCTCCAAAATACTAAAAATTCATTATTATTGTATTTTATTGTATGCGGTGGGAATAGGAGCGCATTGAAAATTATGATTGAAAATTGGGCCGTGAATACTAAAAGGTTGAGAAACATGCGTTAATGTATGGCTTCGCTCTAAGACTCGGCCGATAGATGGCACCATCAGAGGATCCACTCTTTCAATTTCAATTTTCCTCTAGAGATATGCATTTTCTCTAAACTCTGTTTATTAACATTTTTGGCACAATAAACCATTTCAAAAAAAATTTAAAAATGTCTCTGAACCCTTTGTTGATGTATGATGAAAAAAAATGATATTTCTAAATGAAAAATAAATTGCTTAAGCATCATTTATTACAAAATATATTGTGTTATAATTTAATTATTTTAATATTTTTGTTTCAATAGTATAAAAAATTGAAGAAATTAAATTTTTTAATGTGAAGGCTGTTGCTGCGTTTTCTTGATTAACAGATTGAATTGAAGGATGGTTTTCTACTAAGCAACGCGCTTATCCTGTTCGACATTCAGTGGATTTGAATCGTAATCCATTTTTAACAAGGATTTTGTTTTCAAATCAATTGCTCATCTTTGGCAAGGTTCATGCCATCGACACAGTGAATATCACAAAGAAGAGGAAAACGAATCCACAACTCATCTTTTATATTAATTCCATCTGAATTGAAATATTTTTCAAATGAAACATGAAGTACTTCCAGGTGTTCACAGATTTCATTATTCAAGTTATTCAATAACAAACTATCTTTGAAAGATCCATTTCAAAAAGCACTTCTTCCAACATTTGAAAGTTTGCATAGATCCCATTTTGAATTCCAATTTTCCAAAGTGACATTTTCAATAAAAATGCCTGTAGTTTCTCAATGACATTCATAATTGTTGTATCAGGCTTTTGAATTTAAAGACATATATCGTTCGTGTGATTAAAAATGCCAGCCAGGTAAGCCGATTTACATATAAAATGTTTTTTCTTGAAATATTTGAAGAGAAAGTTATCTTTTTCTTCTAAAAAGTTATACTTCTATTTTCAACATGAAAATTCGTTTCAAAACCTGCCCTCGTGAGAGCTAGCGTACTTCCGTGTGATACTGAAGTACCGCATGTTCTGCGTTCATTTCTTGATAAAGTGTTTTAAAAAGACAATGATTAAGAGCTCTACTTCTAATAAAATTCACGGTTTGAATAACTATTGACAATACATCTTTTAAACTGGTTGGAAGAGTTTTTGTAGTCAGTACATGCCTATGTAAAATACAATATGTAACAATAGGAGCCTCTTTTTTACCAAATGGGTAAAACCAGATTTATTGCCAAACATCGCAGATACTCCATCCGTACAAAATGAATGAAGTTTTATTTCCAGTCAAAGTCGTGTTTGGAAAAGAAATCATTTAAAATCGCTAAAACATTGACTGCCCTTGTAGTTTGCAAAAGAGGTTCACAAGATAACAATTCTTCTTTGATAGTATCAGATTCTTCTTAGACACGTAATGAACTGAAACAAAATTGAACTACAATTCAAGATGTCTCTAGTTGCATACTAAAGGGAAATGGCGATGCTTTCAATTTATCTTATATGTTTCAAGATATTGCAAGAAATTTCAACTATTCTTGAATGTATCACATCCTTGGACAATGGAAAAGCCTCATTTTTTTCTTTCTGTTTCTGTCCACAAACTAATTTAACCATTTCCAGCGCACATGGCTTAATGTCTCTCCAATAGTCCGCGGTTTCTTTCTTTTGACAATACGATATGCAACTCTGAAAGATCCCTCAACCAAAGATTTTTGTGAAATATCAAATCCAAGTTTGGTTAATTTTCCAGATTTTGAAAACTGGCTTTCTTCTTTGTAAAAAATTCCAGATCGTTAGATGCATTTACAGGATGAAGAAATTGTGATGCTCTATCAATTTTGCCGGTTTTATACTGGCGTTTGCCAAAACTTTTCCACACAAATAGCATTGTTGCATTTCAACACCGCTCGATTTCTTCATGCAGGAGAAATCCTATTTTACATTATTTTCATCATCTTCCTTTTTTGAACATTTCGGGCTACAAAAAATATCAAATAATCAAATGAAACATTAAGAACAAACTTTAAGACACAAAAAACACTTGAAAAGAATACTTTAATTACAACTTATAAAAAAGTAAAATAATATAATATAATAATTATTACTTATAAAAAGTAAAGTAAAATAAATATTTTGTTTTAAAAATTTGCAAATATTTTGCGGAACTAATTTTAACATTACTTTATTTCCAAGTGAATTAAAATTCAAAGGCTACTTTGTGCTTCTAAAATTTTTAAATTTTATATGGTTTGCGAATGTTTTTTTCCTCATATTGTAGAAGTCTCTAGTATTGGGAAGTGGCAGACAGGCGGCTTACAGAGGTTGCCCGTGACAAAAAAAAATAAATAAATATTGATTCTACATTTAAAAAATTAGGAGTAGTCGGAGGAAAATTAGAAGCAATTTTAAAAATTAGGAGAGAGTCTATGAACCAGCGGTTATGAAAACCTGCTCTAGAACATTACACTCATGGTAACTGTTCAACGATCGACTACAAAACTTTCGACTTCCCAGATTTAACGAGCATGCAAATCGCATGTACTCAGTGAGTCTTTGGCAGCAATGGTAATCTGACAAAAGCCGGTTCCCTAACCACTAGACTACCACGTCGTAACCTAAACTTTTATATGTTTGGCCACAAACAAGAAAAAGCCAAATTTCCATGGTCGATCTAAAAAAATGCTCTACAGAACAGAATAAAAGTCCTCATTTTACTAATATCAATGCATAATTTATTGGAAGGATATCTCTTAAAATAAGTATAGAATTTTAAACTTTTCATTTCAGTTATCATAATTTAAAAAAGGTGAAAATTTATTTTTAAATGTTTAGCAAATTTGACTATTTTTAAAAATTAACACATAGTATTTTAAATATTTTAATAAACCTAGTACAAGATGGCAAAGTTAATATAATACATCAAAAATAAATGAAATATGTATATTTTAAATGAAGAACATGTTCTTCTTTTTTGATATAAATGATTAATTTAGATTAAGTTTTTCTTATGTCGAGTAAACATGGCATATTTAAATTAAGTAATTATAAAATAAATATTTCAAATGCAGAATGGAAATAAAAGTAGTTGTAACTTTTACAAAAATACTTTAAGCATATCTAAACTTATTTTAATCCAAAACAATGTTTTAGGGAAAGTGTACAGTGTTTCTTCAAGGAAATTAAGATATAGTGACATACTCAAGATTTATTTGCAAGTTATACATTCTTATTTTGTTAAATAAAAAACGAGACTGCTGAAGATATCTAATAGAACGCAGAGAAGAATAAAATTGAATATTGAGAAAATATTGACACTATATTTTAAAAATATCAATTACTTCAGTGGGAAAACATTAAAAACTCCTTGTTCTTCAATTTTCTTGAAAATTTGATTTTTAAAAAAATTAAATTCTTCTTTTTTTCTTATATTTGATTCATTTAGATTAAGGTTTGCTTATGTCACATAAAAATGCATATTTAAATTAAATATTTATAAGATAAAAATTTCAAATGCAAAAATGGTGTAAAAAAATGGTATCTATAACTTCTACAAAAATACTTTAAACTTGTCTAAACTTCTATTAATCCTAAACAGTATTTCAGGGAAATTGTTCAGTGTTTCTTCAGTGAAATTAAGATATAGTTACATATTCGAGATTCATTGTGTAATACGTTCTTATTTTGATAAATATAAAATTAGACTTCTGTAGAGAACTAATAGAACACAGGGAAGAATATAATTATATATGATGAAAATATTGAAAATTTATTTTAAAAAATAGCAATTAATTCAGTGAGAAAGCACAAAAAATTCACTGTCCTTCAATCTACATGAAAATTTTATTTTAAATTAAAAATTGGAACTATCAAATTTCCCTTTTTGTATGACATACAGTCATATCATTACATGTTAAATCATGATATGTGAATTCATTTGATGATTAAATATAAGCAATAAATAGTTTCATTTCGTGATTTATAAGTACAATCTGTAGTAACTACTCAGAAAATATTTATTTTTTTATAAATTTTAACTTCCGTATGCAACGCAAAAATAAACTACAGATAAAAATTTTGTTCCTTATAAAACAACTAGTAGTAGATGCTTAGGAAGTTTTTTAAATATCGATATTTTGCAAAACGTTTTTTAAATATCGATATTTTTTAACGATATTTTGCAATATTAAAGTACATATTATATATATAGTAATATGTAACTATTCGAAATGATCAATAATATATTTCAATATGTTCTTTAACTTTTCTCAGAACTCTACGAGATTTTCCTCATTGATATACTGGACTGCTTACGAAACTTTGAAATCTTCTTGTAACATATCCCAAGAGATATCAGTTTTCGTTAAGGATAAGAAGGATTTATACGGTTCGTTATGTACAATTAATGAAGCAAAAATCCCATGGGTTTTTATATTCCATTTGTCGTAGCAAATTTAATCTGTATAAATAAGTAATAGTGGCTTAATGACAGTTAAATTCTTCGTATATAAGGAAATGACATTTTATAAATGCACAAGAAATTTTATTTGAAAAATAAT
Organism: Latrodectus elegans; assembly: GCA_030067965.1. NCBI lineage: Eukaryota > Metazoa > Arthropoda > Arachnida > Araneae > Theridiidae > Latrodectus > Latrodectus elegans. Next base: position 57,603,101 of record CM057822.1, read on the forward strand.
CACGAAGTAATGCAATGGAGAAATTAAGGAAGCGTTATGCGAAATTCACATTCGCAAGGGAGTTCAACTTCATGGCTAAAGTTAAGAAAACAAACCAGTACAATAGATTAGAAAACTATTTTCTTATACTATTATGCTAAAAATTTTGTAAAAAATCAATTACTAATTAAATTTTTGAATTATATTTTTTAGAGAAAGAAAAGTCTGCTAATTTTTTAAAATATAATTTTTTAAATATAATATAATTATTAAGAAATTTATTTTTTCTTCAATATTTGATTATTTGTTCTAAGTTCATTCCAATTAATTTTTAAACAATTAAAATTTTATTGGTATTCATTAGGTAAAAACATATTTTAAAACATGTAATCTTAACTTAGATTAGTTATTTATTAAAATTTATCAAAAAATATATAAGTCAATAATTTAACAGATAGCCTGCCTACTTATGCTTCACAAACGAAATTACACTAAGCATTATAACAAAAGTTGATCATTCACATGATTACAAATACGTAATGTTAAAGATATGATTTCTGATAAGATGTATTTCACATAATGATTATTTATATTAAATTTACTACATTAAAATCAAAACTACATAACGTTTACGAAAATATTTATTATTACAATGCAAATATTTCATGATACTAAGAATGTATTAAATTATATATAACATCTTACAATTAGCTGCAAAATATGATCACGGAAATTGTTATATTATTATGTAAAATAAAAAAATAATACAAGTAATAAACATTGAGTAAAAACTAAGCTTAATTTTTTTAAATGTTAAACAACAGAATATTAATATATGAGGAAAAGAGAAAAATGTTATGAGAAATAGAGAGTTACATAATTAAGGAAAACGAAAATCTTGAAATAATTAGACGAACTTAGTAGTATATAATGTTCTTCTGATTTTGAGTTAATTTAAATAAGCCTGGATTTAATTTCTCAGCAGAAATATTAAGTAAATATTGTCTTCTCTCTCCAGGCAGGCTTTGTAAATTAAGTAAACTTGAAGACGGGATGGAAGAAATTGATTTAAATATCTTAAGCGTCTTGGGACCTTATTCAAGTTTCCCTTCCTTATTTATGGAAACTATTTTTGTTTATTCTTAGAAAAATACATCTCAGTTCTCGAGGCTCAGCTTTCATATATCCTCCTTTAATTTTTCAAGAAATTGGAAAAAACACTAACAGGCCATTTGAAGGAAGAAATTATAAACAGAATTTTTGCTCACTATCAGTAAAGAAACAAGAGCTACTTTGCTTTTTTCAACGAAAACATCTTGGTTACTATAATGCCTACATATATTTTTCCTAGTAAATATTCATAAGATAATCTAAAAATATAAATTCATTTATAATCAGAGATACGCCTAAGTAATTGTAATATTTTTTTTTATTTACATTTGTTTGTATATAATTATGCTGTTTCTTGAAATATATTTTGAAATACAATGGAAATGCAAATATAATCAGATGATAAAGGATTGATAAAATGATAAAAAAAACAAATTCCTGCTTTCAATTCAACAAGTTATTGTAAGAATTATATATATATATATATATATATATATATATATATATATATATATATATATATATATATATATATATATATATATATATATATATATATATATATATATATATATATATATATATATATATATATATATATATATATATATATATATATATATATATATATATATATATATATATATATATATATATATATATATATATATATATATATATATATATATATATATATATATATATATATATATATATATATATATATATATGTGTGTATATATATATATATATATATATATATATATATATATATATATATATGTATACATATATATATATATATATATATATATATATATATATATATATATATATATATATATATATATATATATATATATGTGTATACATATATATATATGTATACATATATATATATGTATGTTTATATATATATATATATTATAACAGTTTTAAGAAAGTAGTAACGAAATAATAGTTATAACGAAGGTTTTAAAATCAATAAAATGTTATGCTTTAAATTTTGAATGAAACTAGCTAACATATAAGTTATTCAAATTTATATCTAAACAATGAAAATATTTAAGATATTTAACTTAAATCTTACTCTGTGTGTGTGTGTGATAAAAGTATTTTATGTTCTAAAATTCCCCTATATTTTAAGATTAACTGCTATGAACCCAAAAGTATTTTATTTCATGAAAAATTAATCAATGTTTATTAACAGAAAACAAGTCTTTTAGTGCTAGGATCAAAATTATTAGTTATATAGTTACTTTTATTGGATAGCAATGTAAATGAATTTAAGTAATAGTATTTTGACAAAATATTTTACAGGTTAATTTTCTGATAACAATTTCAATGAAATTAAAAATATAATCATTTATTTTACATAAATTTATAAATCTTTATCACTTATTTTCAAACCAATTTCATTACTTAGTATATTGTAGTATTATTTATAAACGGAAATATATGATAGAGGGGCAAGGTAATATATAAAAATGCAAACGGAAATATATAAAAATTTGATCACTGCATAAAGTACCTAAAAAAATGGAATTTTTTTATTTTTAAAATATCTATACAATATTTGACAAACACCAATTATGTTTTAATATATTGTTTGTTTTAAAATGTATTAAACGGATTTTTTTTAGTAATGGATGCATTATTTAAATTAAATATTTTATCATAATATTCAGAAATTTTTGCAAATATTGTAGTTTACCAAAATATTGGTTATTTAGATAAATTTTCGAGTAAGTAATATGCTTGGCTTATTATTAATTATTTCATTTTTGATATTACAAATTTAACACAAAAAATAAGGTCAGTATACAATTGTAAACTTAGTTCTCTAAGCTTAAAGTAATCAATCACTTAGTTTAGGATTTGAATTTCTCATTACTGCATCAACACATATGAAATTGATCTGCCCTTTTACAATATAGAAAGCACTTTTATAACACTCTAATAAGATTAATGAATATGCGATTGTTATTATTTTAAAATAAACATCTGGTAAATAGAGTAAGAAGTCAATGGTGTTTGTATTCAAATTTCCTCATAGGTAAAACATAATATGATTTCATCAAATAATAGTTTTGTGTGTCAATGGAAAACATTTTAAAATACATAAATTCTTTTCATAATAATTGATTTCTTTTTGAAGAAATATTTTACAAAATGTTTTCATTAGTTTTACCCATATTTGCTTATGATAGGTTTCCTGTTAAATAAAGCGATAACTGTTTGGCTCAATATATTTATTTTGAAATGGAAAAATATTATGAAAATGTTATTCTTCTAGTAGTTGTCAAAACTACTTTTATGTTCAACTTATTTCAGATAAATTAGTGGCTTCATACCTATTTGTCATCAATAACAGAATATTCAAAACACATAAAACTTTAAAAATGACTGTAAATATTTTCAATTGTATAATAAACTAAATTCAACTATAAGAAACTCAAAAAATAAGAACTATCAAAAATTTTAATTCTAGTCACTGACTTTTATAGATAAATTTTTGAAGTTGGAGTTCACATATCAGTTTATTAGAAATCCATATAAATATTATTTCTACTTTTTCATAGATTTTTCGAACTATTGTTATCTAAATATTGTTAGTGATAACTATTTAGTATTAAATGTATCAATATAAATTTAATATTAAGCAGTTATCACTAATAATATGTTTTCATCTAATAATATGTACTTTAAAGAAACCTTTTAATTATTAATTATAATCTTTCCAAAAAGAAAACAGAAATGATTAAAGTTTTCAATGTATGGAAACAAATTAAAAGCTTTATAAATTTAATGATACATATCTTAATTAAAATTTACTGTGTTACTTCAATGTAAAATTAATCTGGTTTGCAAAAGTAAAAGAAAAAAAAATTAGCACAAAACTTTAATTTCGATTTCTTGTTCATGATGTAAAATTAGATTATTTTATATTTTTTAATAAGTAAATCTATCATATACATATGCGATATTTCACTTTAAATTAATTAAATATGCATATTTTATTAAAAATATATAAAATTTTAAAGACAGTGTTTTCATTTTTCATCCGTATTCTCATACATTTTGTTCTGGCAAAATATTGAAAAATGCAAAATAATATTTGTTTCAAAGTGGATAACACTTTTAAAAAGAAACTAAAAAGCACTCGGTACCCCAATAACACTTTAAGAAAATTAAAACTTTTTTTATCATTTCTTAAATCTGTTAGACTTTGTTATGTATAAAAAGATTGGAATGAATACTGTAAATTTGTCCTTAATCCAGATATAAGACATAGATCAGTACTTCAAAATGAGAAAATAATTCCACGTAAATAAACTAATTACAATATGAGCACCATTATATATATATACACAATATATCTTATATATTCGTATTGTATCTACAATATATTCGTAAAATATGGTTAGCAGAAATTACCTGGACGACTTCACATGTGTGTGTATATTATATCATATATATATATATATATATATATATATATATATATATATATACATACTGGTGTGCGCAAAACTTAATTTAAGCAGCAATGTAAATTTTAAGGAGATAGCCCTGAAATTGCAAAATTATGTAAAAAGAGTTTTAGTGATCAGTGTAATGGGCACCTAATTTAGTAGAAAGGTCATGCGTATGCAAATATCCATGGCACAAAGTCAGAGGGATTAATTAAACGCAGTTAAAGACTTTAGTTTCAAGTACAAATGAGTGTGTTCGTGAAATATGGTTAGGAGAAATTACCTGGACGACCACACGTGGAAGAGTGATAGGGAAACTGGAAGAGGGGCGCAGTGTAACCAGTGTAGCTGACGAGTTCGGAATCAACAAAAGTGTCGTTTTGCGGACTTGAATAGCATTCAAAACCATAGGTACAGCTGTTCGAAATGTTGGTGGTGGCCACCCCAATAAAGTAACTGCAGTGGATGGCAGCTATAACACCCAGCAAGCGGAAAAAAACGTGAAACCAGTCAGCAAGCGCCAGCAACGGGGCGACATGTGTCGCGTATTACTGTGGCCAGACGCCTTCACAAAGGTGGCATATTCACCCGCCGTTCCGAACGCTGCATTACGTTGACAGCTCGTCATTGGAAGCACCGTTTAGAGTGGTGCAAAGAGCACAAAAACTGCACATCTGAACAATGAAATCGCGTCTTCTTCACACATGAAAGACGTTTCAGTACCGCAAGCGATTCTCAACGTCAGTTGATTAATAGAGAGATTGGGACATGGTTTCATCCCAGTAACATAACGGAAAGAGACAGTTATGATTGTTCTGGAGTTCTCGTCTGGGAGGTATTATGCTGAACTAGCGGTCTGAGCACACGTTTTCGACCGAGGCTCTGTAACCGGAGATAGCTATTGTCAGGAGGTTATTCTTCCAAATGTGCGTCTGTTCCGATGTAACATTGGAGCAGATTTCATTTTTTATGGATGACAAAGAATGGCCATATTGGAATCATGCTTTTCAGCAGCTACTGGAAAGTAAAGATATCACACGAATGGATTGGCCAGTGTACTCCCCTGATTTAAATTTCATAGAACATGTGTGGGATGTTTGGGGAGACGCATTGCGGCGCAATTGCATCCACCGGGGATAACGCAGCAACTAAAACAGATGCTGATTGAGGAATGGGCATTCTCACTGCAAGAATCGCTTGACAATCTAGTGCTGAGTATGGGGAGACGGCGCGAGTAAAGGGAGGGAATATCCCATACTTAGGAACATCTGTTTGATATTGTTCCTCTAGGACAGATGATCTTGCATAGGATAATGTGAGTTCAATAAAGTCTATTTTTGTTTTATTCCATACTGTACGCATTGTATTCATTTTTGTGCAACTATGCTTTCGTCATCCTTTTAAGTACAGAATGATGTGTCTCATGTCTGAATTTTATGTCCCTCAGATGATTTCTCGCAGAGTTATGGCACAAAAACCACCTAACCACCTGTTGCTTAAGTTTTACACACCAGTGTGTGTGTGTGTGAATTTTATGCTTCAATTACTATAAATAATTTTGCTTTAAATTACTATAAATAATTTAAAGCACAATATAAATCTAATGAATTAAAAATTTTGAAAACATTAATATGACGTCTAAGAAAATAAGAGAAACATTAAAAAAAATATTTTGGAAAATTTATTCGAATTATAACTATTAAATTAGCTCAACTAAGTATTTTAACATGTACTTTTTCATGTTTTTTTTAACATGTATATATATATATATATATATATATATATATATATATATATATATATATATATATATATATATATATATATATATGTATATATATATATATATATATATATATATATATATATATATATATATATATATATATATATATATATATATATATATATATATATATATATATATATATATATATATATAATATATATATATATGTGTGTGTGTATTTATGTATATATTAAAATTTATTTTTTAAAGAAATAAAAATATTAATTCTTTAGTTTAACATTTAACAGAAAATATACTTCAATTATCTAGAAATAATATATCTTCAATATTTTAAATATTAACAAAAACGTCGCTTTCCCTTTTCAGTCAGTTACTGTTTTATCTGAAATGTAACTTTCATTTCTTCCGATGTTTCAGATTTTATTTTTCACTGTGTCATTACATTCATATTTTTGTGCATTTATTAGAGTAAGATAATGGGATCTTTCTCGTCCTGTGACATGCATACTCTACATTAGAAAGAGAATGTGTTGTATAATTAGGCAATATATATTCAACTTCTTACAGTCTTGTCAAAGAAAGAATAAAAGTACTCGTAACCACTTGTATATTTAATATAAGATTGCTCATTAGAGATACTATCGGTAGCTGAAGGAAGTAACTGTGTTAAGCAATCTATTTATTTTGGATTAAAATTTAGAAGTGAAACTATATTTGAATAATTTTATTATATTTCATACACATAAAACAAAGGCGCATTTAAATAAGATCATTAAATATTTCCAATGGATCTGATTACTAAATCCTCCTGAATTACATTCTTTGTTCAAATTATTTTAAAATTATTAACAGTAATATGTTTTATTAAAAAAATTAATGACAAATAATAATTTTAATAAATTACTTTTAATTTTGCTTACGTTAACGTTCATTAGTAAATGTAAAATATCTAATTTGTCAGATGATTATAAACATTAAAATAGATATTAATATGCAATATCACATTCATTTTAAGATATATATATATATATATATATATATATATATATATATATATATATATATATATATATTCTCAACAGAAGCAGATGAAACAAATATGTATATCCTTCACATAAAAACCTTACAATTGGTTTCTTCCTAATAAAGTGATTTCACAAAATTATTAGTAATTCTTATGTAAGTAGGGAATTCCTTCTTTGGACTGATTTTTTCCCTAAGGACTGCCTAGTAACATAAATGTTCAAGGAAAATTGTCTGAATCTTTAAAGACACAATGTGATTTAAAGAAAAGAATCAAAAATGTTTTTATAGACTCCGGTTTAAAATTATGTTGTAAATATCACACAAACTCTTCAAAAACGAACGTTATAACAAATCCATTGAATACTGTTGGTTTATCTAATTTAAATGGAAGAAATATAGATTTACTCTAGAAATATAAATGTCCACTATTTTCTTGAATATTTAGGATAATTTCAGTCAATAAGGTTCTTTTTGGTGAAAATATAATCATGAAGTTCCCACATTTAATGAAACATTGCAACCTGTTCTTTTTGAAGTTCTAAATCATGACTATTGATAATACATTGATTGGACTGAAAATTAACATAAATTTTCTCTTCTAAACGAAAACAGTACTTTCTTTTTAAAATACCTGAATAAATTTGTGCTTAAACTGATCTTTTTACATGTTATTGTTTTCATTAGATTTTAAGTGTACAGAAAAATACACTAAAAAGGGAAAATACCAAAATTCCTACAACTAAAAAATCACTTATCTAGTTCATTAATCATACAATAAATTGTTGGTATAATCTTTTTAATAACTAAAATAATAAGAATTTTCTTAGAAAAAGAGCAGTGATATTTTTTCAGCTGTGTTGAATATCCCTAAAAGCAATTTAAATCATATTTTGTTGAAGTGTGTACTAACATTTTGTTGAAGTGAACTTTTAAATTACATAATTCTATTGCCACATCTAGCTGATTTATAGCTAGAGTTATAGCTGAATTCACATACATAATACTTTCAAGAAATATGTAGAATAATAAAGTATATTAGAGAAGTGATCTTTATTTCTAAAATAATGCTAACTGCTTTTAATTAGGCTAACCAAAAATAGAATAAAGATATTTTACAAAATAAAATAACTCATTAAAATGAAAAAAAGATGTACATCAACAATTAAATAATTTTAAAAATTCATACAAATTTCGAGAATTGATCTCACAAAACTGATACGATATAGGAAATATATAAAAAAATCTATTCTCATTTAAAAAAAATGAAGGGGACTGCAGTTTATAAAAACAAAATGATGTTGAAAAAGTTTGAAAGAGATACAGGTAAGTTTTCATTTTTGTCGCGTTGCACTCCGTTACGTTCTGTACTGATTAGGAATTCTAAATATATTTAAAATTAAGATACTGTAATACTTTTTTTATCATTTGAGAGTTGCAATGTTTTAACGATTGATCAATTTTTGTCTACTTAAAAAAATAATGATGTTTTTTTTATGTCATACTTAGCCATGGTTTAAAGTTACATAGTATTATGAATATTTGTGGCTAAATTTGGACAATGTTAAATTGAATCCTTCGAAATGTAGATTGCCCCATAGCGTAGTTAACTATTCGGAATATAACATTTTCACCAAAGGTGATTACACATCCAGAAAAAGTACTATCAGTTAAAGACAGGGAACACCATTGGATATTTATAAATTCCAGTACTTATTTGAACCGTAAACGTATTGAAAAAAAATCTCTTAATTTTTAAACTTTGGAAATCATACACAAAGGCTGATAGAGAAAAAAGTAAATTTATAAGGATTGATGAATAGAAATTATCTGTTAATCAGCTTCATATTATCTTAATATATACTCCGGTGTTACGATTATGATTATGATATACCGATAAACATTCATATAAAATAACGATTCCTATTAGAGATAGTTACAATGATGGAAAACATATATTAGAGCAATTATTTTCTTTTAAATAAATATTCAAGATGAAGTATTAGATATCTGGATGTTTCTCAAAGCTTGAAAAACTCTTTTGCGTATACAGAATAATTTCTCATTATAAAATTCATATAAATTTTTTTTCCTATATCTCAACAGGAGAAAAATTTTAATCCTGGACAATTAGTAATCCATTCATCTTGTTATTGAATTCTATAAATTTTAAAAAACTGAATAGCTAAATAATTTGAAAAGAAATCAGTAATTAGAAAATTAGATTAAGTGTTCTAAAGGACACCTTAATGTAAATACGTATGCTTTATTTAAATTTATCTGTATCTTTATTGTAAAAAGCTGTGATTTGGGGATAAAGAGCAAGATAATGTTTCCTCATTGTTGTGTCAGTTGAAGATATATTTTTTCTACATATTTTTAAATTTGTCAAGTCGATTCTCCATTTTCATTTTTCAAAAATAATCGTCTTCTGTCATTTTTATATCAATTAGGTAATCAAATCCCTGTAATTATATTTTTATGATTTCTGGCTTGGATCAAACTGAAAGAGTCAGTTTTCCGAGAATGAGCCATATATGTCCCATCTCTCAAGAACAAGATTTTACTTAATATTCCAAGTAATATATTGCTTCAAGCAACAAAACTTTTGTTTCCAGGTGGATTCAGTTAAATTTGAAAACTGTTGGAAGTTAAAAATTTATTAATATTCAATGGTTATAAACATTAAAATTAAGTATTTTTTGTAAAGGTTTAAATTTTGTTGCAAAGCTGATCTACAATCTAGCTCTGGATAAATGAGCACATCTAGCTCTGGATAAATGAGCACATCTAGCTCTGGATAAATGAGCTATTTGGAAAAATACAATAATTTAAATTATTGAACGAAATATGTATAAAACTTCAAACATTTTTATGTTTATTTGATATATTCTCTGATATTTAAAGATTAATTCCATTTCAGTACAAATAATTCAGTATTTTTGTAATTTATATTCTTGTCTTAAGAGGAGTTGCAAGCAATATTGAAAAGCAAGGAATGTCAAAAGTACCATGGAATAATTTATTTGCAGGCAACAAGTTATACGAACATTAAGTAATTTAAATTGCACCCTTTTTTGAAGTGAGAAGGAAGAAAAAATCAGTAATTTGTGCATAGCCACCATGGATAGCTATGACTGCTTATAATACAAATCTGAGTACAATTAATAATCACTTTTTTTTTAGTTTTTTTGAGAATTTTTCTTATTAGTTTATTATAAATAGGTATTTTTTCTTATACTTTTTACAGATTATTTTTATTTGAATCTAAAAGACATTTTTTTTATAATTTGAGATATCAGAAACTCGTGGATATTATAGTTTAAGTAAGCAAAAGAAATATATTTAAAAGTGAAAGAAAAATTTTAATTGATTTTTTTAATTGCTATGAAAATTATTTCTATATTGACATATAAGGAATGGTTACTTAAACACTCGTCAATTTTAAGGGATAATCCAATTATTATATTTCTACGATATAGAAAAAAGAAAGTTTTTTACAATTATACTTTCATGGTTATATGCACACATTTGATTTTTAAATTTATTTTTGGCCTTATTCTGCATAAAATTTAGTGTTTTAAGTTTAGTTTTATGGACATTATTCATAATACAATAAAAACAATGATCTACGAATGTAATATTTTTTAAAATAAAAATTGTATTATCTGAAAGTAAAAGTTCTTGTACATTGCTTTTATAATAATATCTTCAAAATAATTAAATGGGTATATTACAGAGATTCAAAATTAATTTTGTCAGTAATAATAAATTATAGAAATTATTTTGGAGAACTTTCACGAATACTATTTTGTAACCAAAGTGGGGTAACCCACTTTGACTAATATTAAATTCTTATTTTTAGTTGTGATAATTTTTGTGAACAATAAATTGCCCTCACAAGTTTTAAAATATAATATTTAGTTCACTTACAGTGTATTTTACAAAAAGTTATAATATAAAAATACATTATGATACTTCAGTTAGTGGAGCAGTGATAAAAAATATCATTATATAAGAGCATTTTACTGGAATATAAATAAATATGAAGTCTATATTGGAACTATTTTAAATAAAACAAATTATTTTCTGTCCTAATTCTTCTAACTTCATTTAACAAAAGAAAATGCAAATAGTTAAAATATTTTAAAAGCTCATTATGTTTATAATTTAAATAAAATAGGTACTCTATATTTCTTTACAATTATATTTACAAATTTTATAGTTAAAATATTTTTAAGGTTTATATCTAAAATATTATACAAATAATTGCACGCTATTTTGAAATGAAGAAATATCCATTATTTTTATAAAACTCTTTATATTTTAAAAATAAATACTCAAATAAAAAAAAAACTTTTACATTTCTAAAATATTTTCAAATCAGAAAAAAAAAATAATATTTTAGTATCTTGAAATTGAATTTCACTTTTCAAAGCACTTCTATTTAGCATAAACAAATAAATATCATAAATAATAAATACTGCATACATTTAAGAAATGGAAACACGCATGTCTTTTTAATAAAAGTTGTTTGGAAGTTTGAAAAAATAAAAACTTAAAAAGGCTTTAAGATTTGAATGTGTACTATAACTGAACGATGATGTCTAAATTATTAACATGAATTATTGAAAAATATTTTTTGATCGGAGAACACAAAAGTTTGTACCGTTCTTTTATTCATTTTAAATTTATTATTTCCTGTAATTTGATTGAAAAAATACGACTTTTGGATAAGCTATACTTTCCAATTTATTCTAAAAATTTATTTAAAATCTTTAAAATTCATAAAATTAAATTGATATCAATACAATGCCAGAATTAATATATAAATGTTATCTGCAAACAATGCATCATATAGTCATTAAATATCTAACATAATAGTAAATGTTATAATTCCTGTTAGTTAAAAATATTTATCTTTAAATATGAATTTATTTCCTAATCTTGAAGTATTAGGATGAATGTCTTGATGGATTAACTGTGAAAATAAATCAGCAAGTAAAAAATCAAATAAAATTCAAGTCTTATACTCTTCCTTATGTAATCCTTTAAAAAAATTGCTAAAGTAATAATGACACAAAGTATTTTCGAGATAAAATATTATGTTATCTAAAATCTCCATTTAGACGATTAAAAAATCATTTCGTTTCATCCAAGAGTAATCGATATATATTACATCCATTACATTTTAAAAATGAATATCAGTTTTCCAAGAAAAAAGTTCTTACTCCATTATTAAAATTTTCAAAACGACAGATTAATGAACTTCATTATCTTCATCTTGCTGAAAATGTGAAAATGTAATTGAAGTTTCATAACAAAAGTGAAACAACTGCAGAGAAAAGAAAACGTATGGTCTCTTCTTAATAATATTCCCTTTAGATATTCTTCAATGTAATGATATTCAAATTCCTTACCATAATCTTGATATTAGAACAAGCTATATTTTATTGAGTTTTCTGATAGCAAATTAAATTATTATATGATATTATGAACTACAAAAATTGAAAAATTCATAAAAGTAATTTGTTTCAAAATAAATTTGAAAATTATATGTAAAATTATTTTCTTCATGTGTATAACATTTTGAATTATACTGCATGAGATTGTATTTTATTGAAGCAAAATGTTCTCAAAATTAAATTAACCTACAGAATATTTCTTTATTATTGCATCGATATTGTTTATTTTATAAATTAAAACAAGAAATGTAATATAATAAACATATGTAATATTTTAAGGGAAATTTATTCTGTGACAATAATTATCAAAAATATAGTAATTGTGCACTATTACTCTCATGATTTGTAGATTTTAATTTTTATATAAAATTCATTTTTTAAAAATAAATTTATGAACTACATTACATTTAAAATTTAAACTGCTTTATGAAATTTTTTCATGAAAAAGACAATCAGTTAAAATATATTTTAAGTTAGTATATAAAACAAGCTGTGGGCTTTAACATTTAAAAAGATAAATTGATGTTATAATATAAAGACGCATTTAGTTTCAATTTTTAAAGATATACTCTTTTAAGATAATTAAATTTTATAATGATTTTTAAATTGCATTTAAAATGAACAAATAAAAACGCAGACTCGCGTCAAATATGAACGATTCAAAATGCTCGTAAGAGCAATCTCAGAATATCATTTTGTAAATTTTAAATTAAAAAAAGTCATAAGAACCTTTATTTTCATTAGTTGAAAAGTAAAGTTATTTTAAAATAAAATGTGCTTTCAATTATAATAATTATGATTTTTGATTTCTTATTAATCAAGCAGAAATTTACTAGTTTATGTAAATTTAATTATTTTAAGTAATTAATTCTTAAAAACTTTCTTATAATAATAAATTTTGACAAAAAGTTTTGAAAAATTTCTAAATATTTGGACTAAATTGGACCACTGCACAAATAAATGTCTTTTAGTTAACTACAAGATTGCAGTGACATATTTTGTACTAATATTAAAATATTGGGCATGTTATATTTGGAAGCAAATTTAAAATAATAAAGTACAATGTTCTTTTTAGTCTTTCTATTCTGATATGAAATGAAAATTATATATTTTGAGAACTTTTATAAAATTTAATCTGTTGCTTTGAAAACTAAGTTAAATTTTTAAATAAATAATATCATTTAAAATCAAAATAAAATGTGCTTAACCATAAAAAAGGCAAATTTATACCAAGTTTACCTAAGTGAATAGTTTCGCTATTTATTTTTTGTAAACATTAAACTAATGAAATAAGTAATTACATTGAAAGATTCAGTAATTTTTAAATTCAATAAATGAAGAAAAAGCTTGCTTAAGAAAAGAATAATTTAAGGATTGTGAAAATTTAACCTTTTCAATCCATAGTAGGTATATTTTAAGCATTTTTTAGGTACTGGGAAATTTTTAACGTATTTTGACTTTCCTTATCATAGTATTTGTTGCAATAACTGATTCATTTAATCTGCTTATTCTTGTGCGAAAGGTGGTGGTTCACATTAATGTAACCACCACCTTTCGCAGAACGGATAACTACTCCAGTAGCGTAACCAGATGCTTTAGATTACGTGGGTGAGGATCTATGCCGCGAACAACCCCATCGAGGTTGCCCCACAAATTCACAATTGGATTTAAGACAGGAGTATTTACTGGCCAGAGGGACACGGTTAACTGATCCTGGTGTACTTCAAACTACGCACGGACTCTAAAAACTGAATGACATTTCACATTCTGTTTGGGAAGAATATGACATCAGCCTTAAGAAAAACAATGATCCACAAGACATGCCCATTATCAACAAGGACAGTGGCTATCGTTGAACTGTGTCATCTATGATCCGTGATGTACCGTAATTGCCACGTCATTCATTTTGGTCAGCCCCATTTTTCACATGCTTATATTTTTCGACGGCAACACACAAACAAATCTCAACTTTAACCGTTTCAAAGATACTTCCATATTTGGCCCGAAAGCAAATATCATGCCTTTTTCGACGCTGAATAAATTGTTCCATTTCAGCAGTTCGGAAACAATTGAAATGTTTTCTAAAACAATAACGCACCCTTTATGTACGGTCAAGTTTATTGTGCTGCCACCTGTTTTCTGTTATTAATTTTTTAACATCAAGTTGCAATAGAAATTCTATTTCTAGCATTAGAAACTCTAAAATTCTATTATTTCAGTGTATACCAAGAAAGAATTACTTAAAATTTAAGTTTTCAAAGGATATGTAAGGAAACATTGGTTAAAATGATCATAAATTTGAACGAAATGTTAATAAATAAAAAGAAAATTCATTTGATACAAAAATAGTTTTAAATATCAGGTGATGCAAGCGTTATATTTTAAAAGGTTTTGTCAACAAATACTAGATGAATATCAAAACAACGAATAATCCATAAGTTACACAATAAACGAATTATACTCTTCAATGTGCATGCCTGTTATATTAATTTTATCCACCACGGTAAAGTAAAATCAAATCTTATAAAAAAAAACAATTTTTATTTATCTAATAAAATTACATGTAAAAAACACAAATCAAATCGATTTGTAACTTTCTTAATGTAAACAATCCACATAAATTACCCATAAAATTGATTTTAAAATTTCGTGAGATTACCATAGAACAAATTCCGTATATTGCGTATCGTTTGTTGAAAAAGATGAAAGAAATATCAGCAAGAAGATATCGAGAAAAGCGTTCCATCAATAGTCGAAATGATTCTGAGGTTATGCTCAAAATGCGGTGGTAATATAAACTTAATAATTATTAATAATTAATAAAAATAAACTAAATTAATTAATAACATAATTAATTAATAATAATTTTTCCAAATGAGCTGAGTTTGTAATCGAAGCAATGAACTCAACATTTTTAATTAATCCTAAAAGCAGAGATCTTAAATATTAATACATCAGCAACATATTAAGATCAAGCATACGGGATAGCATACGGAATAGAAGTTTAAGAAACATGATGCACATCCATAATGTTGAACTGCCAAACTAATTTTGAAGATCTGGACTGAAATCATTACGTAAAAACACTCTTAGTGTTAACATGTGTTGCAGCAGGGAAGCAAGTGAGAGCATGTGTTTCACCGAAAACCTAAGACCCGATCATAATAAATGATATAAACCAGCAACACGCTGAATGAAGTGAGTAGATTTGCTAGCGTATTTTCTGTTGTTCAAGTTAGATATTTCTCTGCATTGATATATTGTTTCAGGGGAAAATAAGCTTCATCTGTTCAAAAAATATTCCAAACCTATCATTATTCTTATCTTGTATATAAGACTTTCTAATGTAAAGTCTCGCTTGCTGATGGATCACCAGGAAACGAATTTTTCTATTATTGTTCTGCGTGAATACAAATGCAAAACGTTTTACAGAATTTTATGCATCATTTTCACAAACTAACTTAATATTCAAGCAATCATTGTACTCCGTGTACAATAATATCATTGAACACAGCAGCTAGAATGATCCTGCAACGATGTTGCCATTTCAACAACTGACGTAATTACAATTCTTTCTTTTCTCATCAGTTTCTTTCACAAATTAATTTTTTTACAACTGATATGTTAGAATGGAGAATATTTCTAATGAATTATTACACCTAATTAACATGGGAAGGACTTACGAAAGTATTTAGTCTATTTGAAATCTTAATGTATTAATTACCTGCATTTTTTTTATTTATTTATTTATTTATTTTTTTTTTGAGAAGAAAAATTTATTATCTGTTGCTTTCGTATATAAAAATAATCCGAGCATTTACAAAAAATATGCATTGATTTAGCACGAGTAAAAAAAATTAAAAATAAAAATTTTATCTGCCGGCAAAATCTGATAATGTAAGTGAACGTATAGTGACATTGGATTTAAATAATTATTTTCATAATCAGAAATATAATGTAATTTAAAACAAAAAATGTAATTTTTATTAATAACATATTGCCTGAATTTAAATTAAATTAAATTATTTTGAAAATGGTTATTTTCAACTTTATTTGCATTATAAAAAAGACTATATATATTAATGCATAACCTTAAAAAATAACGAATGTTTTGATTTAAATTTATGTAAAAGGAAAATATTTACCAAAAAAATTAAAACAATGCTGTTTTGTGTTTGTATAAATAATTAACGTTAGATACGTTAATTATGCTCGCAAAATTGTTTGCGCTACTTAATTACTTTTTAATTATGAATAGTAAAAATATGAAGAGAAATTTGTCTTTCAGTAATATTTCTTAATTTGCATTTTCTTCATATATATTTACAAGTTTTTGTAGGTGCATTTTGAGTTTGCATTATTTTTTATTTATTTATTTATTTATTTTTGATATGTGAGATATAATTGTTAAGTTAAATATTGTATCAACTTTAAAAATAATAAATCATATTTCTGTAACTAAAATGTTGCAAGCTGAAAAAATATGAATTTTGCTTCTGCTATTTAAAATTTTATATTTACAATAAAAATCAAAAATACCTAATAATGCATTTTTAAATGAATTGGTTCATTTTTTTAACAAAAAATTCTTAATTTCTAGAAATACATACAACTTTATGAAAAAAGATGAACAAATAAATTTACTCTTTATTGCATTTACTTGAGCATTATAGATATAATTGTATTATTTTTAATTGGCAAATGAAAATTAATTTAGTTAAAATAAATTACATAGTATGCTTTTGTTAAACACTACTTTTTACAGATATTTTAATATGATATAATTCAGTGAGGAAAAATAAGAGACTGGTGTTATTTCATACTGGAGAAAATAATAATTGCTGGTAGAAAAGTTAAATTAAATAAAAAATTGGCATGTTTCGTTATTTTGGAGAAGTGATTGTGCTAATATACTATTAATTTCATTAGTTTCATTAAAACGTAAATGGAGTTTTCTTCAAATGCAATAAATTATGCAAATTGCGTGCTTTTTCTTAATAAAAAGATAGGATCACTTTAAGCAAATGCATCCAATTCATTAATTACAGAAACAATTACTAGTAATTACATGTAATTCCTTAATTATAGAAAGATTTTCATGAATTTTAAAATTACTTATCATGTTTTTCTTAAATTTGGTAAGCAATTTGGGTTATATTTTAACATTCAAAACGTTCTATCATTTTTTTTAACAAATGATATTAGAAAACACATGTAGAGATTTAAAAATAACTTTACATAACTGGAATCTCCTTAAAAGGTTATTTGTTCTCCACAAATACGCAGCTGTTAAAGTGAAGGTTTTCCAGCCATTTTGATGTGGTTTTCAACAATTTATACACATTTATTACGTAATATTGCTCTAGCTATAGTGTCCACGTAAAAAACCAAAATGAGAAATTATCTAGGCTTGAGCAAAATAGTAGAAATTTGGCAACAAGTTTAATCTTGTGGTTGCTTTCAGAGAGCTAATCCATAATATTTAGATATAGTTTTAAATGTATTGTCATTTACCAAATTATTTATTTTGAGAATTCACACAAGACATTCATTTGTCTCTAAAATTTGTTTATAAACATAATTAAATTAATGTGTGTGTGTGATTACATTGAATCCCATTAGCATTTTCTTTTTCATTATCAATTATAATAGCTTTCAAGCGTTGGGATCTAATGCATCTGAAGCAAGTCATATATATTTGTAAAACGAAGCATTTTTTTTACATTTATTGTTTCTTATTTTTTAATCAAAATTCCCAGAAATCTATACTTTTAGTATAAAGTATCTTGATGATATTAGAAATTGTTTTATGTTTGAAATTCTCTATAGGTACATAATTATCAACAAAATGCAATTCAAGCATTTTACCTGCCATTTTAAGCATTTTAATCTTGCATTTTGAATATTCTATATAATAAAAAACATTATTAATCATCAAAATATTTGAGTTTTCTCTAGAGTTTGTGTAGCAACTAAATGAAGTTCTCCCTTGGTGGTGGAAAAATTTAAAAGAAAAGTAATTATTGCAGAGCATTAGAAACGCTTTTTTAATATTCATTGTTAGATAAATTTTTGCCAGCTCTTAAATATGTAATATGCTTAATCGTAAAGACAATGTTATGACTAATGAAGAAATGCTGACACACTTGGTTAGTTTACTTGAAATATTATAAAGAATATATTTGTTAAATTAAAAAAATAAAGATTGATATAATAAACAAATATTTATTACCAAAATTGTAATTTTGTAAAAAGAATGGTAAGATAAAACTTACCTAAATGTTAGAAAAACCGATTTAGCTGCATCCAGATTATTGTGACCAAATCTATTCACAAATGCAATAGTTTGATACTTGTTTGCAGTACTTGCATTTAAAAGTTTCATGAAGTTTATAATTAAATCTAATTAGTGTAAAAAATGTATATCTTTTAACATAAACATTTAAATTTCCTTTTTATCCTATTGTTATTGTATGTAGGAAACTGTCGTAGTGTGAAACGACATAACCAAACACTGAGAAATTAGATATGTATATTTTCATTGCACTTTAAATTTAAGAGTTTCCTCTTTTCCTTCCAAACTGAGCTGCAATTATATAAAGGAAAGAATGTAATAAAAATTGCACAATGAGACAAGTGCAATAAGAGAATAAATTCTTCCTTTCGGAATGAATGGTTGATCTTCAGAAAATTGAGAGAAAGTTTACATGATATGTTTAATCTGACCAGTCGGGATTGAGGGGGAGAGATTTCTGACCTATCCTATGGAAGTGTAGGATGTAGTATGAAACTTTGGAAAATCAATGGTGTAAAGAGGAGGAGCTAAGGCGACAATTAAAAACTTCACCTAAAAATGGAGAAGACACAGAAGCCAGACATAGAAAATGAGTTAATAATTGAGAACTGGGTCCTCATTGAGCATAATGAGAATATAAAAAAGATGTTAGTTGTAAACGGAGTATAACTGCGCGGTCCAGTAGGACTTTCCTGAATGGAGCTGCAGATGTCCGACGAAAAGATGAGGATAAGAAAAGACGACACAGTGTGAGGAAGTAAAGCAGAGAAAAGAGAGAAAGCCCCTGAGGAATGAGCAAGCCAAGCTAGATCCCGAGCCGGTAACGCCATTAACGATAGGAGACACCACTCTGCTACTTCTAAAAGGAGTGAGTCTGATCTCTCATTTCTTTTCTATCTGGTCACACTTTGTTATTATATATTATAATGTGTAATTGTCATAAAACAAATAATAATGTCAGAATTCAAATAATTTAATCAAGAATGTTTTAATTGTAAAAGTAAATTCATCTTGTTATTTAGTTACCAAGGTAAATTATTATGTTTTATTGTATTTTTGTTTTGAATTTATTTCTGTCATTGAATTATTTAAAAAAAAAACGAATCTGGGTTTCCTCGGAATTTTCTAATATTATCGAAACACAATACAACAAAAACAATATAAATTTACATTGTTAATGTCTACAGATTTCAACAATAGAAGATTTAAGTTAATTTTTTAAATTTTAAAATTTACAGTTTTTTCATTCTAAATATGAGAATTTATTGAGAAAAAGCTCCAAATTTTTCAAAATAAAAATAGATTTAATATCAATTTAATATATATTTTAAATATATTTTTAAAATTTCAGTTTCATAACTTCAAAATATGCATGCAATATTAGCAGATAAGATGGAACTACTGATTTGATTTCTTGTGGACCTTCTTTGAAAGAGTTTAAAGATTTATTTCTCACATTGAAAGTGAATCCTTGTAGTTGTCTGGATTCACTTGTAGCATCAGATGGTACTTGAAATAGATCGTTCTTGTTAGTGGAATTCAGATTGCTCTGTGCTCAATCATTGAAGATTCCTCTTTTTCATTAAATAGAACACTGAAACTAGGTTAAGGTATCATTGCATTCTAAATAATACTGTATATCACTTCATGCCCAATGTGAAACTTTACAATTTGATCACAGTATCAGAAGTAACATTATCACATTTATAAATTATAAAGCGTCCACAAGATGCTCCGTTATATAATATATCATCAAACAATCTATAAAGTCTACTTCCGGTATTATAAGATTTCTACCAAATCCGTCATAAGAACGATAGGGCCATAAGAACAAAAATTAAGTTTTAAAGTTATGTATTTCAAGTTGATAACAAATGTGATAAGCAACAGAATATTAACGAAAGCGCTAGAGTGTAAACTAAAACGAAAAATAAATGATTGTGAACCGAGAATTATTTGTTAGATTTATTAAAAATTGATGGATCAATTCATTGGTAAAAATATATACATTTAGTACTGGATTTGTCATGTTCAATTAACCATTTGCCAACGCTTCGTCTACTAAGCAAAAACATTAACATAAAAGACTTTTAGATAATCGCATATGAGAAACACTGATAATGAAATAGGGCATTGCCTTTATTTTGGCCCTAATGACAGTCTACACTGAACTAGCAGAAGAATGAATAGCCAGCACACTGTGTAAGAAATTGATATTAAGCCACATTTGATGATAACTGATCTAAAATATTAATCCAATATGGTTTGATTGATTCCCATAACAATATTTGTGTCTTCTGGTTGATATTGTGTACTTTGTATTAGAATATATATATATATATATATATATATATATATATATATATATATATATATATATATATATACAGCCACTTTAATTAATTCTGGAACTTAACTCTGAATTCGTAAACTTTTTATGAGATTAATTATTTTTTATCGACTGATTTTTTAATTGATTTATTTTTGAAATTAAATATTTGCTTGGTATCCTATTGATTTATATAAATTTTGTTAATAGAAACTAATCTTAAACATAGCGAACTCTTCTGGTTGTTTACACTAATAATGAAACATCTATATTTCACTAACATTGTTATCCATTTTTTTAACTATATAAAATATTTGTAATGAATATTTTTTCTGAATAAATGAAAATTAAGTATTTAGTAACAATGATTTTTGTAATAAACATCATTCTACGTAAATAAGATATAAGTAATTTCTGTAGTGATACATAGATGTTTAAAGTATTATATTTTTTTGTCTTTAAACATGTAAAATTATAATGCATATAGCATTTATCATACATATATTTAATGATATTATCACATATTTTCAAATGGAATTATAAAGATTTGCTTCAAGGTTCTCGTAAAGAAAATACAGTATTTTCCCCAATGCCTGTTTGAACTTAGGATCAATCAATTCAGTGCTATTAGGGGCAAATGTGATGGCAACTTATATAGTTGGGCACCTAGTGGGTGTGTCATACTTTCCAAGAAAGTGAAAATGTAGAGAAACATTCACACAAAGATTTACAAAAAAAAAATTAAATATTTAATTATTTTACTTTAAGAGTTCTTGACGGGCAATTAGGAAAAAAGTATTTGAAAACAATACAATTGATAATATTAAAAAATATTACACTTTATGAAATATAAAAGTCGTATTTTACTTTTCATTGACTTATTAATGAAAATTAAGTTATTGATTAATTAAAGTTAATACATTTTTGAAATTAAGATAAAATCAAAATCACAATGATTTTTTTAAAATTAGTAACATATGAAAAATATTATTACACATGAAAAATTTCATAGCAAAACTGTAATTACATATAAAATATTATATTACTACTCCCTAGGTATTTGAAAATAATGTCTAGAACCAGTAACAAAAACAAATTTAAAAAAGGAACATTTTTGGAAAGTTTTTTTGGAAATTTAATTTGTCCATTGCATGGATTTATCATTATATATACATCTTCAACTTTTAAATTACTTTTACAGTAACAAGATTACTCTCCTATCTATAAATTCTTTCTAACTCAATGGTCCTAGAATGTTGAATGTGTGAAGTATTTAATCAAATGAGCTGAAGTTGGAGAAGAACATTTAAAAATAATACAAATTCATTAGATAACTATTTTATCTTTTTTCTAACGTGAATGAGAAAAGAGTTTTTCATACATGAAAGAGAAACTCAACTTCAGAAATTAATCTTTGTTCCTTATGTACTTTGGCATTAAAAAAATCGTGACATTAAATTAAAAATAACTTATGAATATTTGTGAGAACCGTCTAGAAATTTATAAGAATGTCAAAGAATTTTAAGCCATCTCCATATAATGATTTTGATATTTTCAAAAAGTTTTCTGTAAACTTTTTGACATCTTTCCAATATATATTTTACTATTTATATAATAGTAAGTTTACTTGCAATTAATAGATAATAAAGGTAGAATTGCGATATGTTTTACAATAATTGAGAAGTTTCCTTAATCTAAAAGCATTATTTAATAAAATAAAATTGTTATGTTATGTTTTCAAAAACTTGACCTTACATTATAAAAATGTATCACAACTTGTCTTTTCTCACTGACCTGTGAATGGGTAAATATAATTACAGATACATCTAATTTGCATGGAATACTGTTTCTAAGATAATATATAATCAAATGTATTTTCCAAGAAATAGTATGACATAAAATAATAGTTTATAACATAATGTTTACTTACAAATACCTAAAATCTCTTCTCTTCCAACGGTAATAAGTAATTGATTACCATGGTTATGAGAAAGTGATTTCCAATTATTATTAGAGCAAATAAAGGTTATGTATAATGAAGTTTTCTAACATGTAACAAATACTATCTATTATGAAAATCTACGAGTTTCGTATATAATACTCATAAATTTGTAAATTATTAATGCTTGTGAAATGATTTGTATTTTATAATAAAATTTTATTAATTATCAAGAAACGATACAAAAATAAAATATAGTAGATTATAGTATATTTTTTTCTATCAAATTTGTTTATAACTACTGATAGTTTTATTGTTCATTGTAGTAAAGCAAAAAATAAATATTTATAATAATGAAAATGTTAACGTAGACTTTAATGTAATTTTAAAGTTATTTTTTTTAAATTTTATTCTTCTTTTATCATACATGAAGAAGATATTTTATTTTAATAATTAGCAAAAGATCAGTTTTAATTAATTAGCAAAATTAGAACAAAATGTTTCAGTTTTGAGTATTTTTTTAATTTGGGAAAACAAATATATATCCCTGTGCACCAAGGAATACCACACAGGGCTTGAAGGTATATACTACATTAAAAATCAAGTAATAATAATAATAATAAATAATACTAAAAGAAGGCAGAGTGAAAAAAGAGATATAAGAACAAAAAAAGAGATTACAGCATGGATAATTTTTTTAAAAAAATGCAAAAATCTCTTATTTCACTAGGTCCACTAAAATTGGGGGCCATTTGTTATTCAAGTCCTTACGAAGCTCGTTCCTTTCTTGTGAAACAGATGGACATTTAAGAAGAATGCGAGAAGGGTTGTCAATTTTGGAGTTCCACAAGCACACGCCACTGTTTTTAATGTGGAAACGGTGTTGGTAGTTGTTGAATTTTCTATGTCCAATGAGGAAATCCGTAGTTTTGAAGTCAGTGTAGAACATGTGGTTCTTAACTCTGCAGGGAACTGAAAAGGACAAAAAAAACCTAGTCATCTTACAGATATTTAATTATTGTCGTTGAATGATATTTTAAAATATATTACGTGATTCATACTTATTGGCAAAAATAAACTCCTCGGAAGGTTTTGACTAATAATTTAATACATCATAAAAGGATGGATAAAAATAATTTTCTATCAACCATTTAAGTACATTAACAGAATATTTTCGCCACAATGTTTCTGAAATTATATCAAAAGAAAATAGACTAACATTATGTTTTTTTCTCTTTCACGTCTAGTATTCAAACAATTTTAAGTATGAATTTTAATCAGAAAATTTAAAATAAAAATTCCTGAGTTAAATAAATGTATTTACGCTTCAAAATCAAAAATTCTAAACATTTTGGGAAAGGATTTAGCCACTGCGGCTTAACTAGTCAAACGATAACGTGATATTTGAAAAAAAAAATTTGCAATATCTGTCGAAAGCATAATGAATAAGCAGCTCGTTGAGCAAAATTACCTTCTTTAGTTTTAATTTTAAATCTATGGTATATAGAATATTTTATTTAAAGATTAAAATTTTTATTTTAATAATTTATTTTAATTATATATAGATATAATTACAATTGAAAAATATAAAAAATAAAATATAATTTTCCATTTATAGGTTCTTGTACTACGGTTTTAAATTATATGTTATATGATTTGTTCTAAAATTTACTTAGAAGATGAGTAATTTAGAACAAAACAGCACTTTTTTTTATAAGAATGCTTTTATAAAAGGTATATATTTATAAAAAGAATTGAATAAGTATTCTTGATTATCAAGTAGTCGGTGACAGTAAAAAATAAAATAAAAAGTAAAACTCAATGAGGTAATTTTTCTTAATATTAAGAATAAGATTAATGTTACATTTTCAAAACTATTATCTCAAACAAATATTTGTGGAAAAGAATAGGCTTCATGTTTCTTAAAAGCATCATTATTATTATAATTTTTTAAAATCTGTGTATTTTTTAAAAATACACAAGTCTTATTCATTACAAAAAATATCTAACGTATTTTAAAATTTAAATTGAAATGGCGATTTTAGAATTCGAAACAAATTATACAGAATATTATGACTTATGTTACAATGCAGTCAGGGATAAATTAAACGATAAAATTTTAAATCTTTTTATTCTATTGATTTCCGAAACTCAAAGATATTATTCGTACAATAAATTTTATTTTGTTAAAGTGTGCTGCTTTGTATTTTTGAAATTGCATAACTTGTGACCGAGATAGGTGAAGAAAAAAGTGACATTATTATTTAATTTTTGTGGGATCTTATAATTTTGATAGAATGATAGATAACTTTAATTTCACATATTAAACTGCTTTCCGCACCATATTTTTGCCTTGGATATAAAGCATATTTTTCGATAATAGGAATTCATGAAGAAAATAGTGCGTCCCTATTTATCCCCGATATTATGCAAATATTTTGAGTGTTGATAAAAGAGCATATTAAAAATTATTATCATGACTTTTTTATCATCAGACATAAAAAAAGATGCTTATATGTTTGAGCAGCTGACGAGATGATTTTACTTAAAATATGTGCAGAGTGTCATATGATTTATCATTACATTCATCTAGAAAATTTTGTTTTTTAATAAGAATCAACAATTTTTTTTTATTCTTCGTTATAAATGCTATTTCCTCTTTGTTTAAACTTCTTTACTATTAAGATTAATTTTTGTTTGAATATTATTTAAAGGATTTTTTAAAATAAAAATATTCCTGAGAAACTAATCATTAAATTATTTCATAAAATTTGATTTCATTCTTCTTGAATGTTTAATATTATTTCTTATTTACTCTTATGAAGTTCTAAAAATAATTTGCTAAGCATTCTCTTCCATTTTTGATAAGCTTAGTTATTAAGCTTTAAAAGTGTGTGAATTCTGCAAATATTATTTTTCTTTGTGTATCCAATTATTTAATTAATCTACCAATATTAAATACTCGAATGTTATTTTTTCCAGTGGTTTTCTATTGGGATACCCACTTTTTCAGCCTTACAAAATTAAGAAGTGAAGGTCCTTTTGTAAAGACGGGTAGCCAGTACCATTATAACCCAGAAAGTGGGTAGGTCTTCATAAGGCTAAGAAAAAGATAATCAAATTTGACCAGCGAACCAGAGAAGTATCATTTTACATAAAGGAATTTGCAACCAAGGTTTACTTTACGAAATCCATCGGTCATTAGTGAATTCGAAGTATGTTTGATTGGGGCATGACTCGAACTCACTAACTTCCGATAACTACGCTTGAAACAGACAAACCACTGCTGCCAGTTTTTTCGTCACAATTTCCATATTACTGTTTGATTTTTATGGATTTTTACTAAATATCAAAGTTCGCATTTTAATCATGATTTTAAAAATTAGAAATACCTGCCAAAGTGACAGAATAAACTAATTGAAAAACTAAACTTGGGTAAATATAGCTTTTTTAAAATCAAAATATGCAAAATACAGTAGTTGTTAAAATTAATATCATAGTTGCAATCAAACGTTTCAAATTTTTAGGCACTATATCTATTACATTTTTGAAATTCTTAATATAAAAATGTTAATGAGTTAATAAAGAGCTTCTAATTTGCAAATAACATTCTGCATCTTGTTATTTTAGTCATATATTCATTTTGCTTAACGTAAATACAAAATATATTCGAAATAAATAATTAATAAAAGTTTCTATCACTAAAAGTGAAAATAAATTGCTTAGAAATTACAGTAAAAGTAACTATTAAGAAAGTATTTATAAAGTAGTTTTTTTTTTAATTAGAGAGTTAATATTATTGCTATAAGTATCTAGCGTGTTAATATAAAATAAGGCATGAAATAACTGTCACAGCTTTTATTTAATGTAAAATACAATGAGAAAATAAATGTAAAATTTGTGATTTTACCATAATAATTTAAATATTAATCTATTTTTTCTAATAGTATCAATTGAACCTAAGTAAGTAATAATATTCAATAAAATGATATGTTTCATGATAAAGATAAATATTTGTCTTAGATGCTTCATGAAACTATTTTTAATTTATCAAGTTTATATACTTTAAAAATATTTCTAAATCAATTAAGCTTAAATGATTATGAATATCTTTATGATTCTTTGAATTTTATTAAATAAATATAAATTTAAATATTTCTGTCACGTTAACATTCACCTAATTAAAAAATATAATAAGAATAATTATTAAAGAAACTAATTAAGATATTTATTTTCTCACTTATGGATATTTAGTGTCTTAAAAATCAATTTTATCATGGATTGCAATTCTAACTTGGAGAACTCAAAAGCAATTTTCTTTCAATGACATTAAATTTTGATGTTTTTTAAAGGAAATTTGATTATATTCTAAAATTTATTACAATATTATAGGGAAAGGTTTTGTTTTAATTGCAACAGTTTACAGATACTCGAATTTATCCATATTAACATTAAGAAGATAATTACACCAAATCCAACAGAAAATATTAAAATAAATGCTTTGGGTCTCTTACTGTAATAGATAGATAGAAATGACAGTAGTTCTTATCAAAGCAGAAATTTGAGAAATATTTATTCTTGTTTCTTCTCTTTCATCTTAATTTAATTAGAAAACTAGTGTAAAGTTCGTAAAATTGTTTGGTTTTTAATTTGACGCGTTAAAATACAACGGTCTGCAATCAAACATTTTTATTCTTTAGATGTTGGTAATTTAAGAATTCTATGAAAAATTAACTTAAAACGTAAAACAATTAGAAAAGCTTGAATTTAAAAACAATTTCTTTAAATTTTATGTGATGAAATACCAATCATTTTTATTAGTTAAAGGAATTCAGCATCCAAATGAATTTAGTAATAAATTAGCAACTGTTCTGTTAATTTTTCAATCACATCATACCATAGACATCCTAAAATGCACTGAATAAAACACTCAGAGAAAGATAAAAATACGTGATGAATTTTTAAGTGAAAAATGAAATATTTCATTATTTTAAATTCATACCCGCAATAGAGTAGTCATCATTAATAGAAAAAATATATCTACCTACCCAACTATCCAATCATCGAAAAATGCTAAGTAGGAAACATATTTATAACCAGCATTACAATTTAAATACGCATATCAGAAATTCTAGAGAAAAGTAAGAAGTTTAAATCCCCTATCGAAGAAGAAATAAAGTCCATTACCTTTATCTTTCTAGGAATAAAAAGGAAGGAAGTATAATATATCTCTAAAGAAAAAAAAACGAAGAGAAAATTGCGGTTCACATTGGAAAAAAGGTATATATGCAATTTGTTTTCAACAATCATACAAGAGCTGACTTTCAATTTAATTTAATTGAAAATTTCATTTCCTGATAGTTGGAAATTTTGAATTTACCATTTAAGTTATAAATATTCAGAAATATGTATAATTTATAGGTTTAATTTAATTATCATAAACAACTTACTAACTAATAATTTCTTTATAATTTTCTATATGTTATTCTAAATGTACATTAAAATACATGACGTTACATAATATTCATTAACATACATGATGTTAGCCTAAAAAAGCACAAAACGCTCTTAGAAATAACATTTTTGAAAAAGTAGTCTACATGTAATATTATTTTGAAAAGAAACCAGGTATTTCTTTCCATGTGACATATTACTTATAAGAAAGAAGAAAAACTTAAAAAACGAAATATAGAGGATGATATAAGCTTCACAGACTTCAGGTATTAATAATTTTGCCACGAAGTACCAAATAATGCATGCTATCTGCAGTCAACTTTCAAATCGAAAAAAAGTTGTTATTCAAGTTGTAATAAAATATCATTAAAATGCATTCAATTTATATGTTAATATTACTTTTCTGAATTCAAAATTTGTAAAACATTTTCAGTATTTTAACATTGTAGGTTCTTTTTATATATCTTAAAGTACAATGAATTAATATTAGAATGTAAAAATAGGGAAATATGTGGGAATTTACGAATAGGAAAACTATAAAAGTATTATAAAAAGCACTCCATGTGTTAAAAATTTTTATAAATCTAAAATTTAATATCTATTTTAAAGACAAAGAGACAAATGTGGTAATGACTCGAAGAAAAACACTAGTAATATATTTTAAAAATATGCGTATATTTATATATAGTTTAGTTTTTTAATGCTTTCATATATGTTACAATATGTGTTGATTCGTTCATATATGTTGCAAAATGTATTGATTCGTAGAACGGTATTGGCTAAAGCCAATACCGTTCTACCAATCAACACGTTGCCCTCCTTAGCCAATCAAGTACAGATGCTCTGGATAAACAGCAAATACTAACTGCTATATTCGTTGATTTTAAATCTGCATACAACTTGGTGTGGAGAAAAAATTATTGTTGAAACTATCCGAGCTTGGAATCAGTCACAAATTGCTCAACTTTTATAAGGGCTTTCAAAGCCAAAGGATGTGTAGAATAAGATACGGATCTTCTCTCTCGAAATGGAAGCTTCTTAAGACTGCACTTCCTCAGGGAGCCATTTCTAGCTGCAGTATTTTCTACATTTTCATCAATGTCCTTGTTCTTATGCTTAGATCTATTCCTGGCATAAGATGCTTATTATATGCAAATGATATGGTCATTTTTACAAATTCCCCAAATAAAGTCACCAAACTACAAAACAAAAAGAGACTCGGTCATGATCTGAGTACTTTGGAGAACTAGTACAACTCAAATAACATGATGGTTAATATTGAGAAAATTGCCTTAGTGTACTTTCCTCTCTCTCACCAATCTATTTAAGAGGAACTAACCAACAAGAGTCCCTCAGTGCGCCGGACAGAATATTGCACCTATTTGGGAGTGTCTTTTAACAGAAAGCTATCCTGGTGTCTATTCATTGAGAATATCATTGGACGTGTCGCAAATAGGCTGACAATGTTAAAACGCCTTGCAGGGTGTAAATGGGGTTGCTCTTCGCATACTCTTCTATTGACTTTTAGTTCCTTTATTCTTCCACTGATGACTTATTGTTGGGAGCAACTTATTACTACGTCTGTACGCAATATGTGTTTCCTGGAATTGATTTTTAATCAAGAGCTCCGCCTCATCACTGGGACTGTTAAAGCTACTAAGGTGGAAGCATTGTACTTGTATACAGGCCTCAGATTCATCAAACGATTATACAGGAAAAGACCCTTTTGCTATGGGAGAAAATTGGATGTATCCCAGGAGCCCTAGAGCTCTGGTATGATCATGATATCGCTCTTAATCTCGAAAGGAACCTTAAAACACAGTGGGTTTCATTCAGGAAATCCTCCTGCTAAAGAGGGATATTGAGTTGCGGTGTGAACCGAAGCCTCTGACTCTCCCACCTTATCCAACTGAATTTTCTAATTTTAGTGTGTGCCTTGATCAATCCGAGAGAATTTTAAAAAAAGTCACAGATACGGAGATCCTAAGGTTCTCGCCTATGAGACCATTAACACTGATTATCCTGAGCCAGACTAGCAGAGAATTCATACTGACGGCTCCCGGTTATAGGAAGGACCCAACGCTGGAGCAGGACCCTATTGTCCCCTTTTTTCAATTGCAATCAGGATTCTGCTGATATCAGGATTGCTCTTTCTCAGTTGACTTGCCATCTTAATAGGTTCTCCAAGGCAGTTTTAAATAGTGACTCCCGGGACGCTTTGCAATCCTTGATGCCTACTTGAATTCTGTATCCTCTGTTGTCCATGAATGTTGGAGCCTACTTTAGAGTTTGTCTTCCAATGAGAAAGACATGGTTCTTCAATGGATCCCCGGACACTGTTGAATCCATGGCAATGAAATTGCCGATACACTGGCAAAAAAGGGGGCTTTGACTTTACAAACATCTTTTTCTAGTGTATCTTTTTCCATAATGAAACAACTAATTAAAAATACATTGTCTGAACGATTCAAAAAGATTCTCGAATCTTGATCAGAGCAAAAGTCTTAGAAAAACAGACTTAAATGTCCCAGATATAAAATGAGGCTGAGCTTAGGCTCGCCACCGGTTATGACTGCCTTCTTAAACATTTATGCAGTCTTTGCATAGTTTCAAGTCCTATCTACAACCTCTGTAATCTGGGACGGGACATGGATCGTGACCATCTACTCCAATGTAAGTCGTTATCGAAACGCTCAATTGCGGACCGCTACTGTTAGGCCTGGGGCCTTTTAGATATATAAACTATTGTTACAGCAGTTTTAGTTTTCATTTTTCTTGTTGTTATTAGTATTTTTGCTGTAATTGCCTTTTTATCTGTGCCATTGGAAATAATAATAAATAAATGTTGCATTAGTTAAAAATAGGCAAAATTGAATAACTTGAAGCAAATAATTGGAAAAATCTTCTGAATTATTTTCTCAGAAGATAAAATAATGATTTAAAATTTTTATTCGCACGATTGTAACACAAACAAAACATTATTATCTCTTGATAAAATTTATTTCGATTTTAGTAAAATTCTAAAATTCCAAAAAATGTTTTTCAATTACCAAAACAATTCTATGTATAAGATTCAAATTTAAACTTTTAATACTTATCTATTAAGCTCAATTCGTGAAGATTATATGAGTATTCAAATATTATATGGGATTTTCTGATAATAATTAACATATAATGGGAACGGAAAATGAAGTTTTATTTTAAAGTAATGTATTTTTTCATGCGATATCCAATACAATTTTCATTTATTTATTATAGCAAGAGTGATATTACATGCAAGCGTAATAAGATGTAGAGCAATTTATAAGATTTACAAAGAAGAAAGTTAATACTTAAATATTTGTTTCTAAAAAATATTTGTTAAAACACATTTAAATAAAATAAGTTATTTTTTGGTGCAAATAATTAATTTCAATTAAATTAAAATCTATATTTATTCATTATATGATAAAAAAATAATGTATAGTTTAATAGGATTTGTTTCTTTGGGATTATAAGATAAATTCCTATTACATTAATGATTTTAATAATAAAATGGAAGATTATTATTACTTTATTATTTTTTCCGAATACAAAAATTCAGTCAGTGTTAAAATGACAAAACATTAATTTTTTTCGGTATCAGCAGATTTACAAAATATTGCAGATATTTAAAAAATGGAATGCTCTTTTAATAAGATTTACCTATCTGCATTTTAAGGAACTAAAAAAAAAAGAAGAAAAGCGGTGAAAAATGTTTCAATTATTTTCCTCGTTGGTTAGGGTTTTAATTAAATTTTTCAAGAGCAAATATATAAAATCTTATTTCAAAAAACTTAAGTTCAAATCAAATAAAAAATATTCTACAATAATAATTTCCTTTTTAACTTTGTTGTAAAATCATACTTTAATTTCAACAACTAAATTTTTAATCAAAATGAAATGAAAAAATCAAAACAAAAAGAGAAATACTGTTTTTCTTTTAACATATTCACTCGATTTAATTTGTTGAAAATGAATCTGAATTAAAATTCAATACTCAATATTATGAAAAAAAAATAATAGTTTGCGGAAATACGCTCAGTTTTTTTTCCTAAAATATAAAGATAATAAATATTTTGATAAAAATTAAAAAGGTATTTGTTTTTCAGCATATATAAATTCGTATCCTCCAGTTTGAAATAGGAATAAATTGAAATATGCATTTTAAATCGTTTAAATAAATATTAATTAAAAATTTTACTTATGTGTAGTGGAAAAATTAATTTCCTATACTTTACTTATTACTATTATTCGTGGTCAAAGGTAAACATATCAAGTAAATGGATATGTATTACAAAATTTTTAAGCTATATATATATATATATATATATATATAACACTTGAAAATTTTACTAACAAATGGCTGTTGGAAAAAAAAATTACAATTTCTTTCATTTAATTTCATAATTTTAAGAATGTATGCATGTATATAAAATGTCCTCACTAAACTACTGTGACAAGGGATTAAACATTACTATAATGCAGAACAGTGGTACCACTTGTAGTATCCAATAAAAATGACCGTAGTTGATATATCAATGATTGCATATTTGCATTGATTTTTTTTTATGGACAATACATACATCATGTAAAATAGTGTCACATACGTAATAATATTACACCGTTATGCCTGAGACGACTATACAAAAAAACATATTTTTGGGTTTGTTAATGATTCCCGAGGTCGTGGAGTGATTTTTAAAATCTGTGTATGTGAAAATAATTTTGCTTTATGATGCATGTGAATACACGATTAGCAACAGGTCGCATCAATAACGTTTACTAAAAGATATATCTTCTTTTCATCCAAACATTATAACTGATGTAAAATTCGTACAGAAGAAAAACTGCTTTGTTGTTGGAGTGTGATATGTCAGAGGAGCTAAGGTAAGAAGACAAGTTAAAATGGACGAAGTATCATTACGCTTTTGTTTAGTCAAAACGCAGCAAGAAAGATTAATCTTAACTGGCTAATTCCCTCTAAAAATTTGTTTTGGATGTGATGTTGTTTTGGATGAAAGAAATAAGAGGTTATCAATATGGACGAACTTCTCAACAAATTTAAGAAGGGGTCCCTGAACGTTATTATGTAAGGTGCAATTTAATCATGAATCTGGTTGTTATCCAGCCAACATCCTTCACATACATAAAGTGAAGAGATGAAACATGCATTTCCGAGAGTGCCATTGGCAAATCAAAAAGAAGTGGGAACAGGAAAATCCTAAATACTTACAGATATTTGTCACTGAATTCAGTTTGATATCAACGTTTGGTGTACAATTTCCAATGATTAGTTATTGAATGAATATTTTACTATGGTGCATTAACAGGTACATAACATTTACAATTATTGTTACAGAACTGATTTTCTGGAAAACGTGACATCTTTTAATCATAGGAAACTATAGTTTTAATATGTCACACTATCTGTTCACAAGTCAAATCCAGTAATGTCTCATTGTTGTCAAACGTAGGGTCCCCTGTTCACTTTATCTGACGTCACTGGATTTTTTTTCTTCTGATGTACTTGACATGCAGGTGTATGTTATCTTCTATAAATGTTGGAGGATCTCTAAGATTCATTCACTGATGAATGTGTCCATGTTAAATTTTGTGCTCCAATGTATGAAACGTGACATTTAAGCGGGAATCCAGAAGTGCATTATATCTGACGGCGACAGTTGTCACGTCTTAAATTTAGCTGTATTTTATCCTTCTTACATTATTTTTTCAAGTCGCGTTGTAAGAAATAATGATGAAAAAAATGCAAATCTTTATCATTTTATAATTTGCATTAATATTCCTGATTTAATTTTTCGTATTAAACAGTTGATGCCACAATTATTGCTTTATCTTACTTTGCCTTTGAGATAGAACTTTAACACCACACATTTTTTAATTCGGGGGTAATTAAGTCATTTATTCAGTAGCACTTGGCTACATTACTAGGCCTATAGACCCCGTTTTTGAGTGGTAATTTTACAGTGGTACAGTGGTAATTTTTCTGAAATTGGGGACGTGGCAAGGGGCTTAAGAGTTTTAATATAAATAAATATATGTCACCACTTAAAATCTAAAGCTTTTAATGTGAAGGATAAAAACCAATCCCCAAATTAAAATTCTATTCTGGTTTTTGTGGAGAAACATTGTATTTCGAAACTTTAACTAGGTAATGTGGTTCTAAAATCATCAACTTTATAACTAGTTTGTTATGCATTGTATTAACTTGGTTAATTAGACATAGAAAAAATTAATTACATTGACAGCATATTAATTTACTTAATTGTATTAATATTTTAAATAATTTAGTTCTTTGAATTATAATTTCTAAACTGATTGGTAATAGACTTTATCAGCTAATTTTTTCATTGATTTTACTTAATTCATTAAAAATCGAAAACGAAAACTTATATTACGTTAATTTAAGCCCACAGAAATTTCATACTGTTAAAAATATTGCTATTTAGCTACATTTAAGCAATGTCTATTTTATCATGCATGTTATGTTTTGTCATAATAGCTTCCGTGGACACCGCCATGCTTGATATTCTTGGTGAAACAAACGATGTCACTCGTGAAATTCATTAACAAGAGAAAGCCATAAACCTTTTTTATGTATTTAAGCATTATTATATTATCATCTGAAATTTATCTCATTATATTACTAATCATATGCCTACAAATTATGCCCAAAAATTTAGAGAAATCTCGAGTTTTTACTGCATTTTATTAATTACACTGTGATATTTTGTTATAGAAGTTTCATTTATTATAATTGCTTTGCAATAACATCTTTGAAAATTAAATAAAATCATCTATTTATTTTTTTCAATATTTCCGATTTTTATAAATTATTATTTTTTAAATTCATTGAGTACATTACTTAAATGTCATTTTCTTTCAAATCCTTACATACTTATTTTAATAAATTATTAAGTGAATATGTTTTCTTCTCTTAAGGTAAAAATATATTTCCATTTAACTAAAAGATATTTTGAATTCAATGACGAGAAGTTTAATTTTGCTGTTAGAAGATATTCTTTAAAATAACTCCTGAAGAATTTTAACTTAATTGAACAAAAAAAATATGTTAGAAGAATCTTATAAAATTAGAGAATATCTGCATTTATTAATGAAAAACTTAATTAAATTTAATTTGCATATCTTGTATTCCAGTTCTTAGATCAAGGCGCATTGCGGAATTTATTAAATATTAATGACACTTGTTTGAAGTTTATTAAATGAAATCATGAATTTACAAAAATATACGTAATGTCATCTTTGACCTTTTGCAATCAAATTTGTTTAAATTTAAATCGGAACTGAAGAAAAATTCTTTGCAAAAGAAAAGAAAGAACATTAACAATTTTAAAATTGTCTTACGTTAACAGTACTTGCATTAAAATAATATTTATTATATATTTTAGTAAATTAGAAGATTGTTCTATAAATAGCTACCTAACAATAATGTGATTAATTTTTAACTTTAATGAATACCATCAACGTTTCAAACTATGTATATATGTCTATAAATATGCTGATAAATTTTCATATATATATATATATATATATATATATATATATATATATATATATATATATATATATATATATATATATATATATATATATATATATATATATAAATTTTTAATGTCTCTGTGCCGTACATTCAAATATATTAAGAATTTAAGTATCTCTAGAACTTTTAAGTAATGCTTTAAATAAATCTAAAATATAAAAAAATATTTTAAAAGATAAATACAAACAAATGTAGCGTAAATAATTGAAGGGAATCGATAAATATACTATTTTTGCATGTTTCTCGGTGTCTTTCAATTATATTTTATTATCGCATAATATCAAGGCACGCAGTTCTCACAAAGTGATAAAGACACACAGTTTCACAAAAGTGATATGTTAAGTTTCGTTGTATTACACATTTGCATGTATAGAAGGTATCATAAAACAAGTTTAGTAAAATTTCTAAATAATTGTTTGGTAATAAATACTTTATGTATCTCAAAATAAGATCATTCATTGATTTCATATTTGTCTAGAATATTTGCTAGTAAATTTTTTCTCATTATTGTAAACTTCAGTTAGCAACAGGAAACTAATTTTTCTGTTCCTAAAAAGAAGTAGGGGTTGAAATACGCATTTATAGGAAAAATAGCTTTTTCAGTCTTCCATTAAATAAAATTTTTTTTCATCATTCGACATTATTGTATCAATCTGGATCCAATTTTACATTTATAAGCATTTAATTCTAAGTTGTAAAAAGTATTTTGTTTAAAACCTTATATTATAAATATTTAATCAGACTTAAATAATACAAGGTAATTAAAATGCTTATTTCAGTGCATCGTAACTCAATATTCCTTCAGAAAATTTAATTCACTTTAAAATATATGCCTTTAGGGTTAAATTAAAGATGTATATGATTTTCGAGTGGAAAGGAATGGGTAATTTTTGCATTTTTAATATTAAGTAATTTTATTCTTTAGAACGCTCAACTTTAACATTTACATGTAATTATACAATTACATCTGCGCTAAGTAGTTAGAAAATTCTTCATTCTTCTTTTGAGTTAAAATTAAAAATAATTTATAATAATTTAAGTTTAATATTTTATTACCTGAATACATAATTATATTTCAGAAGAAGTATTCTTAAATCTTTCGCAGTATTTTTTTTGAACCTATACATATTGCGAATAGAATATTTTAAAACTAGTAACATTTTCATTTTATATTTTTGAACACAAATTAATCAAAAAAAATTTCTATTCTTTTGTGAAAGTAAGATTTTTTTAAAAAGCAATTCCTAATAAATTTTTATCTATATTTAATAAAAAAAGTTAGAAAAAATAAGTTTAAAATAACATTATATTTTTAAAAAGTAATTTCTTTGCAATTAAAATTATTTTCTCTTACAGTAAAAAATAAAAAGCAAAGTATGACATAATTACCGATTATAATTAAATGATCATGACATAATTACCGACATAGCTAACTACTTTATAACATTTTTCTAATATAAAAATTCTCAACGCTTACAATTATATCATAACATTTATTAAGCATTTGATTTAGGTTTAGTTCCCTTATTTAACTGCCACTTAGTCAGGGATTAATTTAGAAATTCATAATCTCATTAAAACTTATAGTAAATACCTATTCTTTTTTTAATTTGTTACTTTAGGTTTAAATTGTATTGCTTAGTATCTTAATTATTCTTTTCTTAATTCTTAGCAATTTATTTGGAACTTGTTCTCTTTGATAGAGTTTTCTTCAATATATTTGAAACTTAAATTAAGCATTTTAAGAAAACTATTCAAATTCGTTTTGATTTCTGGTTACATTAACTGTATTTGAAACTGCAACAATAAATCAGTATTCCTTTTTTCTAAAAATATTATTCAAAACGATTAATTTATGTACATTATGTTATACATTCATTTACTGAATTATAATAACAATATTTTTTTTTAGGTTTATGAGCTCTGAACCTAAGATTTTCCCTTTATTATGTGATATGTCTTGAACACTTACATTTTTTATAGAATTGCAACAGACATCTATGAACATCAATGTTAACAAGTAAATTGATTTAAAGATTTACTATATCTCATTAAACCAATAATTATTATATTACTTTTCGACAATAACTCTTTAGAATTGCTAAGTGAAAAAGTAATAAAATATTATATGCTTTTCTAGATTATAAGGCCAATCGAGAAAAAATCACACGTTCTGATATTTTTCAGAATATTCATTTGCTAGTATTTTTAGAATTAATAAATTGATAAATTCATGTTTTTACACCAAATATATTAAGTATAATTGTGATTTTATTATTGGAGAGAATCCAAAATTTTATGATATATTTTTCATATTTTTTAAAAACGTTTTGTCAAAATTAGTTTTGAATATAAATGATAAATATAATTTTTCAGAATGTATATGTTTTTCAATCGAAATAACAAAGCGTATATATATATATATATATATATATATATATATATATATATATATATATATATATATATATATATATATATATATATATATATATATATATATATATATATATATATATATATATATATATATATATATATAAATATATATATATTTATATATATATATATATATTACCAAACGAAAAAATCATAAAGGAACATTAATTTGTATTAGAAATGTTACTTCATTGTTTAATTTTGTTGAAATAGAATTTCTTTTTGCACAAAGAAACATATCATACGCATCATAATATGTATTTATAATCATGCTGAACACCATTAAGTTTATTAAATGATAGCGATGAAATAGTGCAGAATCTGTATAGTTTACTTAAGAAATAATTAATTAATATTAATAATATTTCATAATCCAAATATTTTATATGAAAGAAAAATCTATAGGACAAGTAGCGTAATGTTAATTTTATTCAATACATACCAATATAAACTTAAGTCAAATAGTTTTTTTTTTTTTTTTAAATCAATAAGAAGGAAATAATATCTAATGTTTTTCACGTTTACTTATCGGAATAAATTATTAAAGCTTTGCAGTTTTGTTTTCAAACATATATGAAAATTAAATTACATGTAAATAATATTAATTTATGGAATATTCAAATATTTTATTTGACACACATGTATCAATATTTTGTCATTATTTAAGCAAAACAAAGTGAATTCTCAAATGTTTTACTGCTAAAGTAATTTAAATACAATTAATGAATTAAAAAACAACAAATGCATACAAATTAACTTTAATTCAGAATAATTCATTTCATGAAGGAGTTGACCCTAAAATATTAGAGTTTTATAATGTAAAAAAAATTATATTTTCTGAAATATTGAAATGAATTATATTTAAACATAAACCTCTCTTTAAATTGATGTATTTAGTTACAAACAACAAAAATAATAATATCTATGATTTATATGAATACAATCATAATTTTAAACTGCGATTTTCAATATTACCCAAAAGTATTTTTTTTGAT
The DNA here is from genome assembly GCA_030067965.1 of Latrodectus elegans. NCBI lineage: Eukaryota > Metazoa > Arthropoda > Arachnida > Araneae > Theridiidae > Latrodectus > Latrodectus elegans. The sequence continues at coordinate 57,642,958 of CM057822.1, forward strand.
ACAATTAGCACTGATAATTATATATAAAATGCTAACACAATTAAGCCCCCAGTATATATATATATATATATATATATATATAAATTTTAAGTTACGTTTGTTAAGACATTATATTATTTTAACTATCAAAATGAAATATGAAATATAAGAGTATAAAAATTATATAGTTATGATTAAACATTCAAATTTTTATACCGGGAAATGTGTACGTAATATAAGAAAATGTTTTCACACGCAATTGAAAAAAAAATCGAGATACAGATTAAGCAATGATTTTATAAAAAATTTATTTCTCTTAGTTGACATGAATTACTTAAAATCATCTAGAATAGAACACACTAAAAATCAACTGATAAAGACTTGTTTGAATTATATGAAATGTTCAATTTTTTTTAAAAAAAATAATAAGTAAAAAGAAAAATGACCTATAAACCAAACACCTTTCAAATAAAATAAAAATTCTATTCATAAAAAAAAAAACGCTGTCTATCTGAAAATAAATATACAGACCAAATAGAAATCTTACTGTTAAAAAAAATGCTACTTCCCTTTTCTTTCCCTTGGTAATTTAGATGTGAGTAGTATTCAACCCAAAGGAAACTGGAAATTTCACTTTCGAAATATCTGAAACAGAGATTTAAAAAAAATACACTAGGAATAATATAAAATAGTGTTTAAAAGTATAGAAAATCACAGTAATATTTCTGAGTATTTCTCATCGTCCTTGTGAGATAGCACCAGAAATTGTTTTTCTGTCCATGTCTTTGCAAGTGGAAATATTTTTACTGAAAATAAAAACACTTTTATTTTATCTTGATTTTCTGAGACTATGTTTGAATTTCTGAGACTTGCAATTAAGTAAAAAACAGCACGCAGAAATAAAAACATAACTCAGTGATAAATATGAAACTCTTGTGATTTATACTTATATTAATTTTTTAGTTAAATATTATCAACATCATGCATTAAATGTAAAAATCTGATTTTTTTAAACTTTGAAAAAAGTAGAAACACTATTTTAATTTATATTTTTTTGCATATTTTAAAAGTATTATTTACAAACAAACTTTACTTAAATTATAATACATTTTTATTTATTTGACTATTAATCAGATAAACGTAAAATATCATGTAATATTTATAACGCTTTTGACTTTTTTAAATCTGATAATAGGTAAATTAAATTTTAAAGAGAATTGAAGCAGTATTTCTGAGAGTTACTTTATAAAAACAAATTGTACAGCACATGCAAATAAACTTAAATTATATAAATTTACTACAATTAAAATTTCCGTAATCATATTTGCAAATTTTACGTTTTCTTTGAATGAGTGTGTAAACGGCATTAAAATACTCTAGGACATAAGTAATATTATCTATATTATGCAGGTATTATAAACTTAGTAAACTTAAGCACTTAAAATAAACGTAAAGTCTTTCAGACTACTTGTACTTATAGCCACTTTAAGGCATGAGATAAAGTTGAGAACTCTTCAATTATCTTACTACGAAGTTCATTAAGTTGAATTACAATACACCTAACTATATTGGATAGCATAGTTTCTGAACTAATTAATATATTTGATAAGCAAAACTCAAATTTTATTGATTTCGTTAATGCTACTCATTAACCAAGTTTAACCATTTTCAACAACCGTATGTATACTAATTTTGTTCATTTAATATTTGAAAGAACTTTTATGAAACTACGATTTTAAATTGAATTTATAATTTGACTACTTATTTATTGGAAATTAAACATCTAAATAAAATTTTCTTTCGAAAATTAAAAAAAAATCATAAATTGGATAAATTTTTAATTATCTTTCATCTTTCACATTTATATATGATTTACGAACTTAATGTAAATTTTTAAAAATCAAATGTTTCACTATATTAATTACTTTGTTTATGTTTATTAATTTAATAATATAAAATAATTTATCAAAACCTTATCTAGATGTAATATTTTTACCCGTAAAGTGGTTTCACTTTCTCAGTCAAAATGATTCTACTTTTTGATTTTTTTTTTGAAATTTTTAATTAACTCTCTTATCTACATTAATACACTATTCTATTTAATAAATTTTTTAAAAAAAATTGCTTTGAATTTTTTTCTTACTCTTAATACGTAAAAATATTTGAAACTTATTTTTCATCACTTAAGCGATTCGATTTTATATTTGACCGCTTTTATTGACTTGTTTTAAATGTTGAATTATAGAATTTGGTGAAGTAAGGATTAACTATCTGAATTTTTATTTAATATGTTGTTATGAAGGAAAAAAATATAATATCAAATAAAAAAGTAAAAACAAATAATCATTACTTTTAAACATAAAAAACTACGAACAATAATATTCGCAATTAATGATGCAAGATATTTAGTTGTAAATATTTATCAAAAAAAGCTTGAGCACTTAGAGATACTGACTCAACACTAATAAATTGTGCATTTTTTCATGCACAATCCATCAGTATTCCGAAGTTAAAACTTTTCTGGTTTTCTGGAATCTTTGCAGAAAAGGTAGTTAATACATTTCAAGAATCTTCACGCTCAAAAAACATATTGTCAAGTCGTCAAAGTCTCATGGAAGTTTACGCAGAATGAAGAAGGTAATGAAATAAAACAAGTTTCAGGTATCTGCGCTCTCGTGCTTACCTCATATATGTCTCACTGTCAAATATAAATTCAGAAAAAATACTGACCAGTACCTTTGAAGTAAAGTTTCATGTTTCTCGAAATGCTTTATAAAGCAAAATTTATGTGAGCATATGCTACATTTTATAGATGAAGCATAATGTTTTGAAACGTTACTGATCTTGATGACATTTTCATGCGAAAATATAAGTCAAGTAATTGTTATCATTGAATCGTCATACATTCGGCCGGTTGTTGATACTTTTGAATGTCCAGGTCATGAAACTAGGTTCAAGGTCAAGAAACCAAGCTGTGTTGTGTTGATTTCATGAACTTGGACATGAAACGAGTACAGCTCTTGCTGTGATAATATAGGATTGAGTTGGAATTTTATGGTATTTTCATCATCCTTCAGTAATTATTGCTTAAGCAAAATTAGAGTCTATCGTAGAACAGAATAAGGTGTAAATGGGTAGAATCAAAGAATCACAATACAAAAACATTTTTTTTTGATGACTTATATGGAACATGAATAGATGATCATCTAAAATACAAGTATCCTTTTTGCAGACATTTAGAAACAGTCGGCATATCGTTATTTATGTTGTTTCCGTAAAGCTAGTATGTTGATCGTCAGACTACGAAGGCAGTTGTAACATTAGGAGGTTCACTAACATAACATCATGATGCTGATTATTCATTTTGATAGTGATTTCGGAAGCTGATTATTGCTGAAAGATTTTCTATCATTCAATAAACTTAATTTGAAATCAAAATAATAATAATAATAATAAAAATTTAAGGCTCGTAAAATACCCGTATGAAAAGCTTTCTCAATTTTTTGCAAGTAATAAATGTAAATTATATTGTTATGAATTTTCTTCACCCTTCTCTTGTTATACTAAATTTCATATTTTTCTTAATTTTTTATGTGATATTATGCATTTCAGTTAGTTTTATTAATTTATTCAAAGTTGATATTTTTGCAAAGAATAAATTTTTTTCCACTGTTATAAATATACGTTAATTAAAAAAAATGTCGATTGTCCTTTTCATATTTGCCTAATGAAAACATGAGCTATTTTTAAAATAATTCATATATATATATATATATATATATATATATATATATATATATATATATATATATATATATATATATATATATATATATATATATATATATATATAAATTATGGGTGATAAATCCAAAATTAGAGAGTAAATATGACACAAAATAATTTTAAAATAATAAGTTAATTTTTCTGGAATAATCAGTCCATTAAAATTATTTTATCACAATACATTTAAAAATGCTCAAAAATTTAAGGATATTGTAAATCTTTTAGAAAATAAAAGTATAAGCATATTTTTTTTGAAAGAATTAGAGAAGAGACTTGCAAATGGATATTTTTCGCATTAAATTTCACATAATGCAAATTTTTAGTTTGACAATGAAGACGATGCCTTAGCTGCTGCAAATGAGTTTTAGCTTTCAACTTAATATAATAAAAAACGGAAGAAAAAAATTTTCGATATTCAATAAGCGTATTGTTTTGATGAGCGCCATGCCTCAACGAGGTCATTTAACCACATCAGAACTTTGAAGGCTTATGCCGGTTAGAGGAGGTACAAATACAATAAGAAGATGCATAAGATATGGAATTCACAAAGTGTGACTTTTAAGTCTTGGAACTTTTTTAGACAAAATATGCTGGCTGTAAATCAGGATTAAGTGAAATGTAGAAAAATGCCCAAAGAATGTCGATATTAAAATCAAGAAGACACCGACACATGGATGCCACGCTTTGCCAACAACACTTTCAATAGGCTACTGGTATCACAATTTCGATGCATGCTGTTCATAACCACCTTCATGCTCCAGAATTGCATGTCATCAATGAATGGTATATGTCACATTAATAGCAAAGCAATGTTAACACGTGCAGAGAGTGGGCAACTGAGCAGGGGAACTGGAGGAAAAATGCATAGTTCATTAATTATTTTTTAGGAGACCCGTTTTTCTCTTCAACGTAATAATAGGCGTATTTTCATCTTTGGGGAATGTGGCAATAAAATAATCCAGTGTTTATGGTCAAAAGTGTAAAGTTTGCGGTGGGCGAATTATGGTCTATTCTGACATCTCGTTGTAATGCCACGCTGATCTTCATATCATTTAAAATAGACCTCAGACGGGTTTCCGATATAGTTATAAGAGCCTCAGCCTATATTAGCACTTTACACTGTAGTAACTGTTGATGATTTCATGCTAATAGTTGACAGTTGTTTTTCTCATCCTGCTACCCTAGTAAATGATTTCATTTTGGCGAAATGTGAATTCAACAGCTTGCGTGTTATTCGGAGATAAACCCATTAGAGTAGGTTTGGAACATTTTAAGGAAAGTAGCTCATGAATACCTACCATACATATAAACTCTCCGAAAGCTGCAAGTATCTCTTCTGGAGAATAGCGAATAACACCCCAGCTCTTCATTAATAGACAAAATGAATGGATGTCTGAAAAGTTTCAATGTCGATGATCATCTAAGGAAAACCATACCCACTCATTGAAAACAATTTTCTTTTAAGAAAACACATTTATTTATTTATTTTTCATATGGACATTTGGGTACAAAAGAAACGAACAGATTATGTTCTTTCTTTTTGTAACCAAATGCTCAAATACGCAATTTTTCAGACAAAGGAATGTTATTTTTATCTCTTATACAATAATCTATAAATCAACTAAGTAATCCACCAGGTTCAAAAATAACTTAAAACCTTAATATCATTTACTTTTTTCGAGCAGAGTGTAAAAATATATTCTGATAAATTTCCAGTGAAGTATAGAAATAAAAATTTGGCAAAATTAGTATGCTTGATTTAAAAAAAAACATTTTTTTTAAAGCTTGATAACTTTTCCTATAAATTTCGAAACGGTAAAGTATACATATGCAATTGAAACATATATACATTATCATAATGACAGATACGTATCTTATTCATATTAAATTACAAAGTTGTTTATAAGAAAAATAATTGTATACTCAAATATAAATACGCATAAAAGTCAGATAATTCACATTTATTATCTAAATGCTATTTAAAAAACATTGGAATTGTTAATTTCTATTTCAATTTTTGAATAATATTTACAAGAAATAGAGGGGGTTAAATAAAAAATAGAAGTTAAAAAATTTAAATGTGTTAAAAATTGAACATTTATGCTTCAATAATTTTAACACAAATTTTCTTTAAGCTTCAGTTTTATTTTTAAAAAAAATGTTACTGTCAAGTACCTAATTTATATAAAAATGTATATTCCAAAAAATTCAATCAAATCCTACCAAGTATTTAATATTATGATTATACTTGGTAGTATTTAATTGAATTTTTTACAATATGTTCATGTCATATTAGAATATGTTATGTCATTTTTGGAGTATGTTTAGATAATATCTTTATGTCATTAATTTACATTACTAAAATTAAAACTAGTGTGCTAAATTTAATTTTAGTAGTGTAAACTAATGACATATAAATAAAAATATATATCTCCAATATATGTATTTTATTTTTGTCATAAATGAAATGCAGTCTTCATTTCGAATAGATCATTAAACCGATGGAGATTAAACAGAAAAATTTCTTAGAAATAATAATTTTTTCTTCTATAAATGACTATTAAAAGATGCATTATTAAACTTAAAATAAAACGCTGAGAATAAATAGAATTCTCAAAAATTGATAAGGAATGTCTCCTTTCTCTTCTTTTGCTAGAATTGATTTGAAAACGACTGGTGTTGAATTTGAAGCAGGTATTTTTAACATTCGAAGTATCTACAGCGGAGATTTTCTAAACTTAGAAACGTACTCAAGGGATATACACAAGTGTTTGAGTAAAGGGATTGGAAAATTTGAGGCATCCCATGGTGCTTACGCTCGTCTTTCCTGTCTCCTCTCCTGTCTGACCACGTTTCAGAAAAATAAAGAGAGGTTCCGTGAATACTTGAGAATCCATTGATACGTGCTTTCTGTAACCAAATTTTTAAACAAGGAGGATGGAGAATAAAAGCTTGATATCACAAAATTATATCAAACAGAGAGAGAGAGAGATTATAATAAAAATTACTTTACGATTTCTTTAAAAAAAAATCAAGATTAAAACTGTGATACTGTTTGTAATTTTGAGGCATTTGTAAAAAGACAAAAATCAATTATTACTGAGAATTTTGTTATTTATAATGCTTTACTTAAATATTATATTTTGAATTTACTAAACATACGTTTAGTAGTTTAGGCGTTTAAACTAAGGCATCGCTGCTGAATAAAATGATTCATCAACAATACATATAAATTACTATTCCTTTAATTTAAAAAATATTATGCCAAATTCTTGTGAAAATACGTTTTTTTATTGTTATTCGAAATAAATTTACATGGATAGAAATACATAGTAAATAAGTATATTTGTTTACTTTAAATGGCGTATTAATGCCAGAAAGATGTTACTAATTTTTCTTCTTTAAGAAAAATAAACATAATCTATATTGAAATATATTTTATTGAAAAATATTTTTATATATTTGCATAAAAGTGTATAAAATTTGTTTTAAGTTGTATTTTTCAAAAAAAAAAAAAAAGATTACTAGTGTTTTCTTCATAATAACAGAAAAAAATCTCATATTAATTAAACAATCATATGAGTTTCTAATATTCTTTCCATTTAATTAAACATAAGTTTAGCAAAGTATTTTGCATCCTTAAATTTGTTCAGTGTGCTTAATTCAATAACTAACCAAATTAAAAGTTAAACTAATATGCTAAATTGATTAACTAATTATTTCTTAACAAAATAATTTCCGATAATAGTAAAATTTGTAGTTAAGAAGTTTATTATTTAAAGTCAATCAATATAAGCAAATTTATTCAAAAAGTTCTTTCGTATTCAAATATATGCTTCCCAAATATATTCGAAATAACGTATTACGATCTATGATACTAAAACTCTTAAACTGTCATTTATGATAAAATAATTAAATGTAGGTGAGTTATAAACTTTCGATATCAAAATTAATCATATGAACGAATTTTTTAAAAAAAGAGTAAAACTGAAAGAGAAATTATTCTGAAGTATTTCATTTTTTAATATGATTCTCCTTAACATAAATAATTAATTTAACAAGCAAAAAATTTGGTATTCAAATTACATTGTTTGGTATTCAAATTACATAATTGAAACTCAAAACTATTTCTAACAAAGTTTTAATTACAAAATTAATAAATTATTTTATAATGAAAATATAAGAACTTGTTCATTATAAAATAATTTAATTAGTTGATAAATAATAAGAAAAATCAAATGATATTATTCATTATAGCTCATATTGCTATCATAAGATTGATAGAAGAAACAGAACAAGGCGTTATGTGATAAAGCGTGGATAACCATGCACCGAATAGAGTTCTACCTGTACCTTCTGAAAGTAGAAAGACTGACTTCCACATGACCAAATGACTGTGACGTACATCCAGAGGCTGACGCTTTTTCTAGGTGACGCTTTAACAGAAACTGTTGTTACTGTATTATTTACCATTTAACGGTAGTTCGTTTACGAGATATTTTTCAAAATATTTTATTATATTTTTATTTAGTGTAATAATAAAGAACATGCCTTTTAAATGTTGCGCAACTGCCCATAAAGGCAATTATGATACAGGACATTTGGTTTTTCGCTTTCGATTCCCACATGAAGATTTAAAACCTAAAGAATATGTGCAATTACGAGAGAAAATATGGAAGTAACCAAACATTCCAGGGTAAGTAAATTAATTTCATTTATTGTTTCATTTGCATGATTTTTATCATCTTATTTTATTCTTGAACTTTATTAATAATATTAATAGTAATAAAAATTTCATATGAAATCAACAGTGAATTATGGAATTTTTTTTTTTAATTTGTTACGCGTAAAATCATATCATTTAAATTTTCAAGAAATAATAAAATTATTTATATTTCGATATGTTATTAATAACAAAATGTTTGGGTTAAAAGAGAACTGTAATAATAAATAAACTCTAAGCTATTTTTCGAATTTAATTTCAAAATTTATCCTAATGATCATATCAAATAAAAAGTATTTTATTAGTGAAGAAAAACTGAGATTTCTTTGTTGCATGTATATCAGATTTCTTAATTTTAATTTTACTTCTAGGTGTGTGAACATCATTTCAAACCAAGTAAATTAAACCGCAAAGATGTGAAAATATTCAACTGTGTGAAGAAGTTATTCAAAGTATAGAGTGACTTGTGGAATACAAGCAAAATTACAATTTTCCAAATTTAGTTGAAATGGAAAAATGCTTAAATAATAGAGACATTCCGGATTTTCAGGCTGTAGTCAAAAGAAAAAGCAATTTTATGTTTTTAAATATTGGCTGTATATAAATATTGGCTACATCTAAATTTGTCTACTCCTGTTGTTTTCGATAAAAATCTGATTGTTAATAGTTTCATTAAAAATGTGTAAATAAAAAAGTGATCAAGAGAGAGTATTCTATACCATTTCAAATAAATAATGTTATTGATATTAGTAATATACAGCCAAATGCTAAGCAAATTAAATCAAACTTATGAAGATAATGAAACAGATTTGTATGATTTAATTGATAATATTTCATCTTGTTTGCCAGAAAATACTTTAAATAAAGACCAGATAGATGTTTTGTATTTTGCCAAATAATAAGGGTTCTGAAATTTACCTAACTTTTGAAAAATAGGAAAATGGACATGCTGTTGGACAAGTAAAATTTTTCTTAATCAAATCATGAATAGATATATTTTTTAAAAATAATTGCAAAAAAAGAGGACCCTATAGTGATTAATACTCAATCTAAAAAAAGATAAATTCAAACTTTTCCTAATTCTGAAAAAAAATTTATTTTAATGCAATTTGTATCAGAAATTGAATCCAATATATATTTATTTCCTTTTAAAACTGAAGTAATTTTGGAAATAAATTTAAGTACATTCAAGTATATTTTTTATTCATTGTTAGAAATGCATTAAAATAAATTGAATAAAAATGTAATAATTTTCATAATTTAATTTTGTTGTAATACATATTATTAATGTACTTGTGTTCTAATATGTCAAAATAATATTTATGTTTGCTTTTCAAATTAAATTTGTGCATTGATTTTAGAAGAAGTATAAAAAGTATGATTATATAATAAATTATTTTCTACTTTTTTTTTGTTATTTGTCTTTTCCACTGCAATCCTACAAATTAGTTATCACCCATTAAATGCTGTACATCTGTTATACTAATGGAATATATTTTGCATATAAATAATTCATGTTATTTCATTTAAAATATTTTTAATTCTTAATAGATTACATTGCTAATAATTATTTTAGAATAAAACATAGAACAGGGATTTTCAAAAATGCACAGGAATTATTAAATGCATTATTATGTATATATCACTTATTGTAAGTTATATTTACAATTGTTATACAAGTCAAAAAATTTATTTAAGTCATATTTAAATAAATTTTTTCATGTATCTCTGTGTGTGTGCGCTACATTAATTTTTTAATATTCTTCGTGGAAATGATATCGGAATTAATTTAAAAGTATAAAATTGATTTCTAGGGACATATAAACAACATAAAGTCAGTTCCTTTGGAATATTTATTCGTGAACGAACGCAGTTGATTTCAGCCACCGCCTGATTACATTACAATAGAGTGTTCTTGCTTTCTTAGCTACAGAGAGTGATGGTTCTACTCACACACATAAAACTGTAGATGATATTTAGAACAAGATTCTTCTAATTCATTAAATTATATTATTGTATAGTGGTGTGATCTGTTAGCACCAAAATTCCCTCTATTAGAATCAAGGAATTTATTATAGTCTCCTCCTCTTATTGCGCTGCCATCTTAGCGATCTAGTAGAATATATATTAGGTCTTTCTCTTATTCTTGGACCACACTGATATTTGGTTTGTATATTGGCAAGTATGTTAAGTATTTATTGGTGTTGTAAGACTTTCAAGATGAGTCACTTCATATGCAACTAGAGAATATCTTTCAAGTATTAAAGTAAGATCGTCATGGTATTGGTTTGCATTTAGAGTTTTTCTTCTTATAATTGTTAGTCAAACTGTATGAGAAATATCCAAATATGACACATGGAATAGGTTGAACTCATTGTCTTTGTTTTTTTAACTTTTTAAACTTTTCTTAAAATAATCTGAAATAATGAGATTGGATAGTTCTAAAATACTTTTTATTCATTTAGAGGGACTTATCTCAAAATAATTCTTTCACTCACATGTAAATTTTTATCACGCTCTCTCTGGAAATTGTGATTTAAATTTCTTCGAAAAAACATTCTCAATATGGTTGAAATCTTTAGATATCTTTATCTACTGTTTACCTTGCTACCAATATCACTATTTCATTGTGTATATTATTAACAAGATAAGAAATAAAAAATGTGTCACTTCAGGAGAAACCTAATTGTTTCTCCAATAAATTCAAATATATATTAGTCACCCTCTTTTGAATTAAAGTTGGATAACATTGTTTGAATAACTATTTTAGGCAAGTATAAACTGGATTTCAGTTTCAACTTCTTTAATATATTGATATAGAAGTTTTTTTTCCCGCTATAATGTAGTTTAATAATCCTTTTACGAATTCTATGTTTAGATTCTTACTTTTCATTTAATCGGATTTTATTTTTTAAATCTGATGTTGTTACATCATCACCTACAATCTCATCTAGATCCCGAGCTAGAATTCAAAGATCATCTCTCTTCCGTTTCGCTAAGTTACATTTTTTTGTATTTTCCATTAATCAAATCATAGATATGAATTTCAACTTTAAAATGAGTAAGCAAAATATTCTGACAAAATCTGTTTTTTAATTAACTGAATTTAAAATGCTACAATATTTTTTTTGTATAATATCAATTTAAAATTAGAAATAGAGTGGTTGTCGGCAGGCTGGTGTCTGCAGTACCTGGATTGGTTGATCCTCTACCCTCATTGGCTAGCTAGAGTGAACGGTGAACTATAACTTAATTCTGATTGGCTTAAAGTATGCAGTTCATTTAGGGGAGAGTTAGAAATCGAAATAACTTCTTTAAACACAATTTGGAATGCAAGTTTTATTGAAAAAATTTTTAAAATCAAATTTAAAATTGAAATAATTTTATCTTGTAAGAAACATTATGATTCAAAATGTAAAGTGTGTTAAATGAATTGAAAATTTAGAATAAAATATAACTTAACATTATAGCAATGTTGGTTTTCGATAATGAAATATTATTTCAATTTAAAATCTCTATATATTTTGATTCAAATTAAGAAATAAATTCAGTATCTATTGTCTTATGAAAAAAAAAATTATTTTCCTCATTATCATTAATTGAAATAATAACAAAATGAAAAACTTTTCCTATGACAAAAATTTTAGTATTATGTCCATTTAATTATACATAATAAAATATACAAAATGGAAAATTAAAAATAAACAGGTATACCATCTTCATATTATTTATATTTTATTCAACAATTCAAATTGTTTTTATCAATAGCAATAAATACTTTCAAATCATTACTTAAACAACATACATTTTAACAACAACATACCTATATAGAATAAAATCGGCATTATCTGAGAAAATCTGAAACATTTTTCTAAATTTTTAAAGAATAAGATTAGTATTATGCAAATTACTATTTAAAATGGCCAGTATAAATTATTATCTAAAATAATAAATGCACATGAAATCTAAGCTTTTATGTTATCTACAATTTTATTGTACTATATTAAAATCAAAAATCGAAAGTTCGCTTGTAATCAAAATAACATATAAAACAAAATCAAAACTATTTTACTTCATGTGAAATATTTTTCTATTAATTACTTTATTTGTGTGAATACTCATAAACAAATATTAACGCAGCAATTGTAATCAAAATGTGAAAGACTTATATCACATTCAATACAATTTTAAAATACCGAATGTTTTCCACAAAAAAAATCGCTCAACATAAAAATGCTTTTATCATATCTTTTAAAATTTTTGTCAAAAATTAATTAATTATATATTTTTAAATAACTATATATCTTTCATTAATCAACATTTAATATTTATGCATATATTACATAAATGAACTCATGGTAATAATCATTACTCCTAATTCGAATATTACTTTTTACGTATTTTTGTGTAAACAAAACATGGCTATAACATTTATAAATATTTAACTAAAACAAAAATCTCTTATTTGGAACTTTACAGTTTCAACTATATATAAAACACATTTAGTGAAAGATTTTCGTTCGTCTATTAAAAATTCTCTTAATGCTTGAAGTCAGTACATATATTTCATTTGTTTTTGTCAGCATTGTAATGAACATACACTTCTGAAAATTGTGTGTGCACAATTTCAGCTATTTATAATTTTAAAAGCCTTCTTAAGTATTTAATATTTGACTGAAAAAATGCCACGAACAAGAAAGTATACTTATTCAAAGTATTCCATAATAAAGGCATTCTGTCTACTGGTAGTTTCGTCAGTTCTACTCTTTTCGATTAGCTTACAAAGAAAATAACACACACTCATCAAATATTTTAATAATTAAATACATTACAAATATTAATAAAAGGGTACACGATTCAACTAATTATCTTTGGTAATGGCATAGGATTTTCATTTAAAGGCGAGTAAAATGAGATGAAGAAAAATGACATCAAAATATGAAAGCATGTTCTGTGGATAAAGTACATTCAACACGCACTGAGTAAAGGATTCAACTGCACAATTATAAATATAAATTTTTAACAAAATTCCGTTAGTCCTTTAAAAAATTAAATCGTTTTTTCTTAGTAAAAGTAACTGTAAAGTAGGTGTTTTGTCTTGTTATTTTCATTTATCTTTTTCTGATATTCTATTGCTAACGTGTTAAGGGCTTGAATCAATTAAAAATGACTTCTCAAGCCGATACTTTGGTCTTAATATAGGAAGTCATTAAGTAACAAAATGAACTTCGACAATATTTTTAATTTTGATACCTACGAATTGATGCCATATAGTCATTACTTTGTAAGAGTGTCATGTCCAAATTAATTCGACTATTGTTAAAAATGGCTCAAAGCGATTCAAAATGATTTCTGGAATCAGGGTTTCAGAAACTCATAAGAATCAATGTTTTACACAAAAATATTCATCAAAAAAGCTAGTAGAGAAGATTTACCACATTTCAAGAGAACGTGAAATAATTCGAGAAATATTGAGCCGGAAACACAGGAAAAAATATTTGAACTGTCCAAAGATACAAATAAAAAATGATAATTTCAGGAAATTCCGGAAGCAATATCGCAAAAGATTTGACATTTTAAACAAGAAATTTTTAACAGAATGTAACTTTCATGATTTTGAAAACTTTTCAAATGGAAATTATTATAGTTAATACTTCTTTATTACTGGTAAAAAATATAAATGAATTTTTTCTCATCGCCGATGACATTCAGACATTCGATAATAAACTTTACCTTGTTTGCTTCTATTCGTATTAAGAAGATGAAACGTTATCTAACGTTACTGATATTTTAAACCAAGAAAATTCTAACAAAGTATCGTAATTATGATCTCAACAGAAACGAAAGAAACAACCTATTTATATGATTTAAAAAAAAAAAAAGCTATTGCACCGTGGGGTCATTTGTTCACATTAAATATTACTGTTCCTTTCAAGATATTTACTACACATATTGTTATTTAAATATTTTCTTAATTCTCTAAAATTTATTTTTAAATCATTTTCATAATAACGAAATGTGGTACAATTAATTGAAATTTTTTTTCTACGAAACATTTAAAAAAATGGTATAGAGTTTGTGCTGTCGCCGAGACCCTGCCAGATACATATAATTTTCTTGACTGTTTGAATTGTCATTCACCACACCTACTTGTAACTTTTTTGGTAACTTTTTTTAAATTTTTAACTTTCTTTTCGCCTACAAATATTTGTCGACAAAAGTGCTCGTCGTTTGCTGCCTGCATATTATAGAATTTTTAGAAAAGGATTCAATATTTATTTCAAAACTCCAGCCATAGTTAATAATTTCTCTTCCCAAACCAGAATTCCACTACATCACTGAATATTTTATTTTTATTTTTTTATGCATTCAGGGATTTAAAATGTAATAAATTAATTCTTCCCAAGGCTATATTGCTTATGGTTCACGAGCGTTTTGAGATTCTTTATATTTAATTCTTCATTGTGAAATAATAATTTATTTGCATATGAGCAAGATATATAAAATATTATAGTTTTATATTTAACTGTGTGCTTATGTTAATAAGAAACACAATATTTGATATCTAAGTATGAAATAAAATTATAATATTTTTCAAGCCTGTAATATTTTCAAAAAACAAAGATGCATTGTTTATCTTTCCATTTTCAGGAAATCATTACCATTGTCACATATTTCTTTTTCATAATATAACGCATTTCTCATATGTTTCTAGTCTAATAATTTTAATGAATTATTTTTCACTTTCATTCATCACTTTAAGAAAAATAAAATTCATAATAAATTAAATTTATGTCATTTTTTGTGGAAGTACAGTGCTTTCATCTTGTTTGGCTTTACCAAATGTAAGCTAAGTTCACAAACGCACACACAGATTAGATTATTTTTGTGAATATTTATATATCAGTACTTAGTGGCAATATGATATGTTTTTCTTTTTCAATGAAAGTCGCTAATCATTGATTTGCTTTTTCATGAATAGCTTTTAAAATTTATTTATCAAATTTATGCAAACTGTGTAACAGAAACAGGAGTACATATCGAAAATGAAAAAAGTATCTCAAACCTTTAAAGAATTATTTTTTAATACTACTAAATAAGAAGTTTCTTTAAAACGATTATAGATTTTAATTTTTTTTAAAAAAAACTGGATTTATTGATGACAGTAGAAAACAGTTTTTATTAAAGGAAAAAAGTTCTAAATTTAATGGTGAATATAATCTGATTAATTTCTGTATTAGAATCTGTTTTTTATTTGTAGTATTAGAAATATAAAATAATCAGATTGGAATTTATTTTCTGAGAAATAAAGAAAAAATATTTTTAGCAAACAACACATAACAGTGATATTTTACTTTAAAAGCAAAATAACATAATATTTGGCATGAAAAATAACTCAAGATTTAGCATATTGTAGTTTTACATGCATTTGATATATTTCTTTAAATAAAAACAAAATCTTAAAAAGACAAATTACTGATTTTTAATTTAAAGCTATAGAAACAGATTCAATGCGACATTTTCAATGAAAAATGCATCGACTTTTTTTATACCTTGGATAATTTAGATGCGATTGGGGACTAGGAATACGAATCAAGAATTTTCACTTTCAAAATATCTAAACTGGGATTTTTCAAACGTATAAATGCTTCTCAAGGAATGCAAAAATAAGTGAAGAGATTTGAAGCATCTTTCGTGTT
The DNA here is from genome assembly GCA_030067965.1 of Latrodectus elegans. Lineage (NCBI taxonomy): Eukaryota > Metazoa > Arthropoda > Arachnida > Araneae > Theridiidae > Latrodectus > Latrodectus elegans. The sequence goes on from CM057822.1 coordinate 57,659,146, forward strand.
TACTCTCATCTTCCTGTGTCTACTTCAAGAAAGCTCCCCTGTCCATGTCTGCGCAAAGAAAGAAGATGGCATAATACTTGAAATTCAATGCGTACGTGCTTTTTGAGACTCTTATTTTCTGAGGAAAGAAAAGAAAATATTGAAAGGAAAGAATGATTCTTATATATATATATATATATATATATATATATATATATATATATGCATTCAATTTCTTTAACTAATGGGATTATGTTTTTATATTTTTATATTCTGATGCGTTTAAAATAAGCGTGAATTTTAAGCTTTTATCAACTTTTTAATTGGATTATTTTTGTTTTCAAAATGATAGGAATTAAAAATATGAAGAATTTTAATGTGGAAGCGTCTATTGTCTAAAAATTATTAAGAGCCTATTCTCTAAAAATAATCTTGAAGGATTATTTTTAGACAATAGGCGCTTGTTTTTACAAACCGCACATTTACGAATCTCACGTTTTCACAAACATTTGTCTAGTTCCTAGCCTCACACTAAAGACACAATGAAATTTTCCGAACAAAAATTTTGTAAAATCTCTTTTTTGCAGACTGTCGTTTCTGACAAATCGTTTTCTTTTACTTTTTATTTTTAATGATGTGTTATTTTTTTCAAATTGTTTCAGCTGATTTCTTTTCTATGTATTCCTGAGAGATTGATTGAATTGATTGATAAATAATGAAGCGATATGTTCAGACATTGTACGATCGATATTCGAAGACACATGGATAAGAAGACATTTGATGGGATAGAACTGTGGGGTCGATTTCAACTTCTCTATTTCTTGTTCATAAGGACACAGAAAAGAAAAAAAAATATTTCCTCTTTTCCATACGTTAGAAAAGAAAAAAGAAAAAAAAATCCGTAAAAAAATATTGTGCTCTCTTGTTTTTTAGATGGTTTCATATCATTTGAACAACTCTGTTAATGTTTCATTTATCGAGAGAGATTGACAAATATGTAAATTTTTATAAATATTCATAATCAAGATATTAATCAACTAAACTAATATTTAAATTTCTAATAAGTAATCAATATAAAATCATAAATATTTTACATTTTTTATACATCAGCTTGTGTTAAGCAATTAAGGGTAATTTTTGACCATAAATATAGATATGAAAATATCCTTAATATGTCCTTGATTATTTACGAGATTGCAAATTTGTAAAATAAATTGCTTTATTAAAATATCTTTAAAGATTTATAAAATACAATAGTAGGAATCAAAGAAAATACTTAAGGTGGAAACATAAAATAGGTTAGTAAAACGTTGGTCCAATTAATTAGTATTTTTATTCATGCTTGAATGACGATGATTAATTATTAGGTTACAGTCACAGGTAAGCAAACATCTTTTGAATAACACAAAAAAATACCATGTAAAATAAAGTGGAACGATTAAATATTTACAGTATTTTTAATTTTAAGAGATGTTTGTTAAAGTTGAAACAATTCCTTTGGGTTAGTTTTTTTTCAGATAAAATATTTTTATTTAAAAAAAATAATTATGTAAATGAATAAATCCTTGTTCTTCCAAAATTTGTTTTTAATAGTACCTAACAATAAAATTAGTAAACATTATTTCAAGTAAAACTAGTTGTTTAAATGCAGTCATCGGGAATCGTCATTTTTTTGAATAAAATATTTAATTTCATCTATGTTTATATGCATTTTCTTCATATCTCTAGACTACAATAACAAGCAAGCGAACGAAATCTTATGACGTAAGACTAACACTTGTTGGATGCAGAAAATGAACTTGTAATTTGAAAGCATGGCATTAATTGTCGTATCGTAAGCAATAAATGCACAATAAATCATTTCAAAACGTAGATGAAATAATTTTAACATTTCTCTCAAATGCTACTAAAACTTTTAAATATATTTTTTATTATCTTTGAAATTTAACAATAAACTTTCAATTTCTTTCTTATTAGGAATTTTTCTTATTATTGTTATTTATGTATTTTTTTCTCTGACTCCTTCATTCAAACAAAATGTTTGATAATACTTCCGCTTCTATTGGCGCCGCTAAAGTAATTCGCGTCGCCCTTAAAAGGCCCCCTACCCATTCTGGCGCTTACCCAAAAGTATGGTTTATTCAATTATAATTGCAGTTTGCTATGTCTGGAATAAGTGCCGATGACACAAATATAACTGCGCTATGTCTGCGCTGAAGGAAGACGTTACAAGCTTAATCTTTCATATTATTCTGTATTTATCTTCTGTTAACAAAAGCAAAAATATTTCTTAAAAAAAATTAATCATTTCGAATCACATTGAATTTGAAACTTCTCGTTTAAAATGCTTCTAAGAATTACAAGTTGAAAACAAAAGACATTCACATTTATTATCCGGAAATCATGACATCACCGTTATTGCATAAAAATTTTGCAGTGATATTTTTACATATTGTTCCGGTACACATTCAGCAAAGTATTAGCTATTGCATTGAGAATGGCAAATCAGATTGATTGATTGATTTATTTCCTGAAAAATGTTTATGAGACTTTAAATGTGATTCATATTTTCCATCAATATACACAGTGCCTGTAGCAAATGAATATTTGAGTTTTGAAAATTTATCCCAAGGAATTAATAAAATCTCATATCAACTCAACGCTTTACTTGACCACAGTTTCAAAATCGAGGTAATTTTAAAACACATTGAGAAGGATATCATTAAACTACAAGGCAATGCACTAGTTCAAAATCTCTCAACAAAGTCGCTTGTTTGTATTCTATTAGATTACCATTCGTCGGTAACTAGTCCACGCAGACGCTACTGTTTTAGCTATCCCCAAATCCACATGCAATGAAAAAATATTGATTTCTTTAAATAAAACACATTTAAACTACATGCCTACTAGTTTTTAGTATAAACTAAGCGTTTGATTGCTAGACTAGCTTGTAAACGCTAAAAAACAATTCGATTATACGTTAAGGTTGTCTCCTACAGACCTTCAAATAGCAAACTGGCGAACCCATAAATAAGGTTTGTGCAACAAATAATACCAGTTAATATGTGATTATAATAGGTGCAACCCCATCGCAATTTCAGACCAATATCGTCTTCCACATTTTCATAGTTTTTTACTGTCTAAATGTCTCAAATATCTATACCAAATAAGAATTCGCGAGAGTATCATTAAATCCTTATTCCGGAATATAACATTAAAAAACGGTTTTTATCACTCCTTTTGGGTTTTTTGAATTCACAAAAATATTCTTCGGGATTTTCAACGCAAAACAATTTTTTAACGCTCCTATGTGGACTAGAATTTTGTTTTATATACTTCGACAATGTTTTGATTTATTCCAGAAGCTTAGAAGAGTATTAAGTTCTCTTAAAAATAATTGTAAGCAATTTGAATAGTTTTGAATACGGAAGAGAGAGTTCGGAAAATCAAAAGTGATCGATTTTCTACTTATCTAAATTTTATCGAACTGCGAAAGTTTCACTCATGTTCAAATTTTATCACAGATTAGAACTCAATTGGCTCAGTAGTTTTGCGCCGCTTTCCGTTAAGATCAGCAAAGTAAAGCATCATTTACAGCAGGTAGTGATTGAGAGAGTGACCCCGTAACCTCGCTCATTGGGTTGTTGCAGCTCCGAGGGTTGGAGACGTGTCCACGTTAATATGTGACATTCAAAGTTCTTTCGCTAGTGTGGTGTAGATGTCGAAAAGAGAATCCCAGCACAGGTATGATCGCGTCACTTGACCGTGGTTCAAAGTTAAGACGAACTTGGTGATGGGCGAGCATTCCAAACCTTTTAACGTAAAGGTGGAACTCAGGGCTAACCTGCACCGCTGTGTAAGTATCATTGTATCATAGACTTATCAATTATGCACACAGCCTTATCGATTATTCATTATCACAGATGTATTGAAAAGTAGTCTTTTTTAGTTTCTTACTCACTGACAAAAAGATTGTTCATTCATTAAGTGGTCATCTAAAGCCATACGCGCTTTTGAAATTTGAAAATTTTGCTAACTTGAGAAATCTCGTACCTGTGACAAACCTCGTACTTGACAAATCTCGTACCTGACGCAAAATTTATTTGTACACAGATGCGTGAAATATAAGCATTGATACAACTTAAAAAGCACTGCACTTGAGCCTCTGTCATTATTTTTCCGATAGCTTAGCTCAGTGAAATTAAATATAGTAGAGAACTAGCAGTCTAGTCTTCTATATGGTATTTTATGCATGTGTCAGAATGAAGAGATTGTAGTATTTACCGATCATAAGCTATTTATTGTTTATTTTCACCCAAAATCTGATGATTATTTTTATTTTTTAATTGTAAATTACAGTATATTAATCAATTTGCAACTTCTATTTGCTATGTACTCAGCAAGGAAAACTTTGCCACTAATTTTCTTTTTTCGTTCTGAAGTAATTACATAAAACGGCTTGATTAACAATGTTGAACTTGCAACAGCCCAGCAGTCCAATATGGAGCTTAATATTTTAAATTCTTCTATTAGTAGTAATTTTGTTTTCAAAAATATTGCTTTCATTAAAGGTATGTTGTTGTTATTACAAATCACATTAAGAGAAAAGCGGAGCTACAGCAGATTCATGAGCCGATGCACTCTCAAAAAATCAAGAAAAAGGAGGGAGTTTCCAAAGAACTTCTCCATCAAAAATGAACGCTCTAAAGAAAGTGTTGAGAACTAGCCTCTTTGGAGTTGCACTTTTTACAGATAAGGAAATGCTCTATACGATGCAATAATAATAATGCAATATACGATGCAATAATAGGCAATTGATGGGTTCATTAATAAATACTAATCGCAGTTTGGTCAGCTCTAAAACCCATAAAATCAACGGCTGCCTATTGTAGTACCAAACATGAGCAGGGGGATGCTGCCAGGTATTTGAAATACATTTTTAGAAGTAGAGTATAGTTCTGAGTAATATCCAGATCTGGAGAAGCAGTAGGGGAAGAGCTCTCCTTCGCCAGTCGGTCAGTTCGCTCATTTAAGACATTTTTTGAAGGTATAATATTGTGTTGCGATACTTGTCGTAATATACCTCTATATTCTACAAAATTACAGATAATGCTTACTGAATTTCACAATTTGTCTCCTCCAGGTGTTCGGGCAACAATTCTTCTAAACAAAAATGTATTTCTCCTTTCTTGAATAAAGATCGCAACTTATTTACTATCGAGATTGTGTCGCGTTTTATCGAACTAAAATGCAAAGACATACGGAAATCTCTTTAGCACATTACTTTTAAAATTCATTTAAGTTGGCTCGTGTATATGTGACGTATTAGGGCCATTCCCTACAATATAAGGTTTTTGTTTTGCCTCACGTCAACTGACCGTTTTACGTTTTAACATGAAATCTATTATTTCAGGTTAAAGCATAAATTAAAAACAAAAGTGCCTAATACTTGTCCTTTTGTTTGTACTTACGAAAAACAAAAGTGCCTAATACTTGCACTTTTGTTTGTATTTACGAAAAACAAAAATGCCTAATACTTGCACTTTTGTTTTTCGAAATCTGTAATTTAATAAGAGTTTCTTAAGATCACATGACACCTTGAATACATGAAGCAATTTCTTTTTATCTTTTAAATAACAAGAAAAACTAAGCTACTGCACTATAATATACAATACGAATATCATAATAAAAATTTAACAATAGTAAATTTTTACAATATTATGTATAAAAATATATATCTTATATTACCAATGCAAATAAAAAAAAAATTGTTTCTGGAACAATATTTATTTTCACTACAATAATTTGTTACACACAACATTACATACGAATATGAGCAAATGCATAAAAAGTAGATTTCTTACGTATATTGTATTTTTTCAAATTCGATTCATCTTAAGCCAAACATCAAAATTTAAATCATAATAAAAGTGAACAAAAGAGCACAGCACTCAGTGAAATATATTTTTATAAATATGTTTTTTTTATTTAAAATATCACAATATGTATATAAATGTTTAATATGCATATAAATGCTTTTATGTGCAAATTCATTCCTAAGAAAAAAATATGTAATTATTTGAAATTATTTAATTATAGAATAAATATTCTATGTTTAAATATGTAACATTAATATTGAAAACATTGAATGGTTTAAGAACAAAAATATTTTCTAGGGATATGTGATAGAAATAAGGATGTTAGTTTCAAATTTATTAATGTGAAAGTATTGTATCGATATTTTAAATCATAAATTATTTTAAATTTAATTTATTTTAAAAGAAGAAGTACATAGAATAAACTATATTGGAATTATTTTCGTCTTCGATTATTTGCTGTATAAAACAGGAATTCTTCACAAAAATATGCGAAAAAAAGATATCATTAAATTTCACGAATTACATCTATTTTTATTAAATAAGCCTATTGATATTCTAAAATATTAATATGATTTATATAACGTACGGAATTACAGGTAAATAAATGATATGAATAAAGTATCCCAAATTTTATGTGGATTAATTATAAATATGTAATACTTCTAGTTATATTAATATATGCAAATTTAATCGTATTAATATTGACAGTGTTTTAGTGAAAAAAATATGAGAATAATAATAATTTATTAAGTAATTAAATGGAAAGTCTAAAACAATTATAAAGTACTGAATTTATTTTACTTTGATTATTAACTGAATAGTTTTCTTATTTTCAAGTTTAATTTTCTGTTCCTTATTTACTGGTCTCAATTTAGCTTTAATTTCAAATTAAATACTTTTTTCATTTTATGAATAACCTATTTTTACTGCATTTTAATTCAAATTATAGAAATTAATAAAATTATTTAATTTTAACAGACTTAACTAGAGAAAAAGAAACTACGTGAAAACGGATTTATACAAACAGATTTCGTATTTAATAATATACCCGTATTTATCAAATTTTTAGTTTTATTAACATTTTTTCTTTTGAAATAAAGAAAAACTGACATTTCATATCAAACAAGGTTTTTCTTAATTAAACTCGTTTTTCTGAGAAATAAACGCGTGAAAAGATTTTTTTTCTCAAAACTTCTTTAATTCTGTTTAATTTAAAAAATTCGTACGTTCTCGACTTTTGTTTTCTTTCAATACTAAAGAAAAATTAAATTAACGTTTTCTTTCCAAAAACTGCTTTTGAGCTTTAATGAAAACATTTCGACATACAGTGTTTTAAAAATTAAAAAAAATTATTATTTCGAATTATTTAAAATTATTATTTCATTTCCACACATAGCAATAAATTAAGTTGAAATGGAAATATTTTTATTAAAACAAAAGTTATGAGAAAAACATAAATTATATTAAAGAATTAAAAATCAATTTAATAAACAGAAAAAATTAAAAAATATAATAAAATACCAAAATAGTCCTCTTCCATTCACTACATTAGCACTAATACTCGTAATGTTTTTCCTGTAAGGAACAATGAGAATACTTAAAATTAATAACCAAATTTGCACTCCAAAGCCAAAGTTTTACTAAACCAAAAAGAAGACAACAATATATATATACAGGATCAACAATATATAATATAATATATGTTTCTTTTACTAGATTTAATAATAATTTTGGGTTCCAAAAACTTTTGTGCATCTTTATATAATCAAAGAAATTAAAACTAAAAATCAAAATTTAGTCCATTTCTTTTAGAAAGCTTTCATGAATATTTACTTCACATAAGTTATATTTAGGTTGAAGCTTTGTCTATAAATCAGCATTCAGAGTGCTGTTCATCATTCCTTAAGAATTTTCATGATTAAATCGGATACATTTCATTAGTTTTAATAGGTAATCATTTTAGTTCTGTGTTAAAGATTTTTTTCTGTAAATTTCATTTAGTTATGTAACAGAAGTAGTCTCGTTGATTTGAAAATATTAAACAATGTTTAATTTTGTAATAAAAATTTTTATTCTATTCAAAAATAAATGTTATTATATTGCCTGATTTAAAGGTATAGAATATTTAATGTTTCCGTTCAATTTTATTGATGGGTATGGGGTGGAATTACATAGACAGCACTCCTAAATGTCATTAATCTGGACGTCCGTTAAAATTCGGCGAAGAAATTTTTCCAGTTATAGTAGGATTCACGGAATAGTAACATTTACTGTATTAAAATAGTTCATGGTCATAGGATTTTGGATTATTTATTATCTCAAAAGTGCAATATAGCAGCTTGCAGAGGGCAGCGGATATCGGGTTCCAGTTGTTGGACTTCAGATGAAACAGAGGGTGATATGGAGTAGTTTTTGCTTTTATTAGTGCAGATAAACCTGTACAAGAACTGTATTACCAGTGAACAAAATGCCAGTTTCAAACAAACGTAGGTTGATCGAGGAACATTTTTAGAAGACCAAACTACAAAAGTTTTTCTCAATAAATTTACATTGACAAAACTGCATTCAAAGTGTCAGACGGATTGTAGATGTTTAAGATACGGTCTTTCTTTCCAAACGATTTGCGGAGATTTTTTGTCAAAATGAAACAGTTCTTGGAGTTCAAAAAACATCAGCATGTCAAAAAGAAACAGCTTAAAAATGATAAGAAGAAACCCATGGAAAAATATGCAGTCCTCAGTATTTTTAATTCAGATGAAACTGTACTGATTTATAGGACGAAGCCTGGTAAATCTCTCGTTTTTAGATACAAAATTGATAATGTAGGAATAGCAAGCGAAGAAATCATTACGTTTTTTGCATGTAAATATGTTTGGTACCAAAAACTTACACTCTTAGAAATTAGCAAATTGAAAAAGCCGAGGTGTTTTAAAGGTATCAAACTTCAGCAGTTACCGATAAAAATAATTCTTAATTGTGGATAACATACTTTTAAGGAATGGTTACATTACTTAGATAAGCAAATGATAGTTAATTATGGAAAAAATTGTCCTAAATTGATAACTGTACAGTGAATCCCCAGATAAAAAGTTGGAAGTCAATTACCGTGAAATAACTTCCACCCAAAGTTAGTACGATTTTTATCCTCTAGATCAAGAAATCATTATGAGATTCAAAGGTGGCTCTAAGAAACTGCTTATATGAAGAATAGTTTCCGTATTAGACGAATACGAAATAGAAAATCTTAAGGATGTGTACTTGTCAACAGCAGCATGGAATGACGTGACAGAAAATTAATCGAGAATTGCTTCCAACATGATGGTTCCTTAAGAAACTAGAAATGGAATCTAACGCTGAAGTAAATGATAAAGTAATCCAAGATGCAAGAAATTTCAATGAAAAAGCGGAAATGCTTTAAGAAATTAAGAAATTTTGAAAAAAAAATGAAGTTTGGAGAAAACTTAAATTTTGAGGATTGATTAGGAATTACATTGCCTTAAAAATCTGACTAAAAATCAACTGTGTGATTTTCCGTTATTTTTCACAAGAAGCAATCGCACCAACATTGGATGAAGAATACGAGTGCATGATGCTGTGTGTGTGTGACACACTTCTTATAATAAAAACTCTTTCACGTGCCGTTAAAATTTTAAATGTTTTTTGAAAGATAAGAAAATCCAGAAGATTATTTAACATATTTAAATGAAATGGAAAAGTTTTGTTTTTCAGAAATCTACACTGAACGATAAGACAAATATATATATTTTTTAAATTTACATCTGATCACAATGCACATGAAAGTAGAAAAAGCAAACAATAATTCCAGACTTTTTCTTTGAAAATTAAGTATGAACAAATATTTTTCTCATTCTGTTAACTTTGAAAATAACTCAGAAATAATTTAACTGCGAAAATTTTATTTTTGTCTCAAAAAATAATTTAAGTATTTAATTGGAATCTCTTTGAAGTTTGTATACAAAATTGTATTTATTTTTTAACTATATCCACAAGCGAGCATTCATTATAATGACCTTTAGCTCTAAACCACAGAGAATCATTATTTCAAGCTTCTACTGTATAATTAAAGATAAAGTAATAATTAAATTTTTAAAAGCTGATGCATATATTAATAGCATTAAGTAAGGAAACTAAATAATTCAATGTAACTAATATTTTATAACAAACACAATTAACTTTACTCAATCATCGTTTCAACTTTCAGGTATTGGAAATACAAATGTTTTCTAGAAAATCTTAATTATTATTTACCCTATTATATTTTACAAGAAATTCATAATTTAATTAAATATGTATATAATTATTTCATCAATTATCAATTATTTGTAATTACCATTACCTTTAATCTCATATGAATATTGAAGTATTAATAATATGTTTCGAAGATTATTCACAAGAATAGTGAAGTCTCGACAGCAGAGCCCAAACTTTTCCCACCTTTCTTTTGAAATGAATCTGCATCCATTAAGGTAAAACTTTTGGCACCGCAAGATCCTACACTGATCTTTTCACGGGAGCGTTAATAGACCATCCTTATTCTGTGACAAGACAAGGGCTTTAACTCTTCTTCTGTGTTTTCCTTTTCGTTGTTACCAGGTACTGGTACCTTATTCCCAGGCGCCGAAATCAAGTCTCAGCATAGTAATGTTTTCTTCTCCCTTCTATCTATTCATTGAAAAGACACCGTGTAATTTGCAATGTTCCTGTTAATGAATGTCGGGAAAAAAGAGACTGTGTGGAGTGGGGGAGGGGGACAAGTAACACTTCATGTACCACAGCTACTTTCCCATTAAGTCGATCTTCATCTGTTCTTTGTATTTTAAGACTTAGAGGGAATAATTATTCCCGTGAGAAGAAGTGATTTCGATTTTGATCACCAACGCTTTTGCAGGATTTAGAGACAAAGAAGGATTTTCCCGAGGTTCATTTGCAAAGTTTCTGCAAATTTCATACAAAAACAAGTTTTATTCTTTTTTATTTGATAAAAACTGCTTAGTACTGAATATTTTTTTTATTCTATCTGAAACTTGGTATTTTAATGTGAAGTCATGTGTGAATGTTAAAAACAAAATAATAACATTGATTTAGTCATTTTTAACAATTTAAGGAATACAATTTGTAATGTATTTTTATCTGTAGTATGAATTTTCCCAAAAGAAAGCATTTGAATTTTTACTTTTATTTTAGGGAATATATTACCTAAATAAATAACTTTTATTCTTCTAGTTATCTAAATTGATAATTCTATAGAGTCTCATTGTCCTTAGTATGTACTCTAATGAATTTTCAGTTAAATTAAAGAAAATATAAATATTTTATTCATTGGCTTATTACTTAACGAAAAAACATAGAGTAATAAAGATTATCAATTCTAAAATTTAAACAGAAGATATACAGCTAATGAAATGTAATGCATTTTTTTAGTGGACTCCATATTTTTCAATGTTAAGTAAAAATTATCAGCTTAATAGATTATCTTCACAACAAAAAAGTTTATTTCTCATGAAACATTCGGTAAACTCAACATTATTACCAGTTTTATAATTTTAACTTCTGTATTGTGTTAACAATTTTAATATAAATGACAATGCATCTAGTTGTAAATTAGCTTTTTTGCCATCATAATGTGTTACATAAAGTGCTTATACTAATTAGGAGACTCATATTTTGCTTACAAGATACAATTTATTTTACTTCATTTCAATTATATACAAACAAAAAAGCAATTTTTCTTTTCAAACATATTTCAGTGTAATAAATAATGAAACATGTTAGGATATAAAGTTAGATAATTTTGCCTTTCTTGCTTTTACAATTGTTTTGCAAAGTTCATTTAACAGTACTCTTAATATATCCGAAATCATACCGAGTGCCACGGTTTCTTACATTCGAAAGATAATTAAGTAGTAGAATGGCATCTATGTTGCTTCTACTACATATAATATCATACTGCTTTAAACTAAAAATGACTGAAGCTTTATGTTTACAAAATTTTCCGTCTACTAAATGTAAAATATTTTTAAATGGTTATATTTCCAGAAGAAGAAAAACAACAATTTTAAAGTTAAAATTATTTACCAGAAAAATCAACTTCATTGAATAAGAATAGATATGTTATTTCATTATTTGAATAATATTGTGAACAATATTTATTTATTTTCAATATTCCTTCTATTTATTAATGCTGATTATTTTCTTTACATGGTACTAAGATACGTGCTTTTCTTTAAATTTTGTTTCGAAAAATATTAAGCGATAGATATTTATTAAAATCAGTGTCATGTTTGTGTTTTTGCTTAATTCGATCAATATTTTATATAAACTAAAATAGTTTAATTCTAATAATGTAAAAACAATGACAACGGAAAGAACATTCATTTGTTCAATATAATTTTCATGCAATATGTATATAACACGAGATGAGTATAAAAAGAACTACATTTGTCATAAAAATCGACAGATGGCAGTACCTTCTTGAAATCTATTTTGTTTATTTTAAATTCAATGCTTCAAGGAGGGAAATATATTCTGTTGCGGTTGAAATGAGAGATAAAACTAAGAGTTTTTACGTTTTTGTATGTTTCTATGTTTTGAATGTAATGATTAAAAGTGTGAAAATACATAATGTGTAAAAGTTTTGAAAACATGCTTTTTAATTGCAAAGCGTTATACGGAAACGAATTTCAGAAATAAAATACGTGAATTAATAACGGTTTTAATCAGAATTTTTAAGTTATTTGAAACTTCCGTGTTCAAAGGAAATATCTTTTATACTGTTTATTTTATTTGAAATATACTATACTTCTATGTAATTAATCATATGTATTTTTTGCATTTCCTACTAGATGAATAATTGAAGGAAGATACTATTTTTTTAAGTGCTTGATATGTTATTAAAAAGCATTGATATATAATATAAGCAATGTTTGAAAAGGGAAAAAAGTCACATCTCATGAAAATTCGCTAAAAATAAATTCTGTAAGAATTAAAAATAAAATTCTTCATAAAACCTCGAAATAAAGATTCATTAATAAATAAAGAAATAAGCAAAAAAATCTAAAATAAAAAAGAAAGAAAATAATACATTAATTTCAAAAGTCTAAAAAAAAAAAAAAAAAAAAAAATCCTTATAAACATGACTAAAACAATTTCAATATTTAAATTTTATAAAATACATCAATGAGTCAACGAGAAATTGATTTCTACAGCAAATTCCATTAAACATATACTATGGAAGTCATTACTATAATACGTGAAGTTTTCTCATACTTATCTGTAAATACTACATTTTGGTATAAAATTAAGGAAAGTAAATAAAATAAATTTGGAAAAATTATTCCCCCATTCATAAATGTAATATAAATCTGAAATTCCTTTGTCTAGACATCATAATTTTTAAGATTATTCTTTCAAAAGACGGCACACACACACACATCTTATTTCACATCATGTTTTTGTCCTGCGATATATTTAATTCTTAAGTGCTTTTCATCTCTGTAAGCATGATTAAGGAATGCAATTACTGATTTTTTTTTCACTTTGCATTATTTGAAATATCGTTTTAAATGCAAAAAACAAAGTTTAAAAAAATCGTTACAGTTCAATTAAAATAAATCAAAAGAGAGAGAAATTAGTACACTTTAAAAAAAATCTTTAGTATGCATCCAGCACACCACTGCTCAGCATTTCTTAACGAAATGAGACTAAATTCTTAACAAAATGAGACTAAATGTAATCCTCCTTTCAGCTTTCATTTTTAAAAGAATGAAATGGCTTAGTTGTATTTAAGAATAAATATATAAAATAAACTAAAATCTCGGAAATACCATTTTTATGGTTACAAATGTAATAATTAAGCGTAAACTAATGTGGGCGATATTCAGAAATCAATATTTCAATATGCAATTGGAGAAAATGTTATAGTTATATAAGAATACCACGAAATCTTTGGTTATATTAGAATGTCAAGAAATATGAAATAATGCAGATGACCTTGTTAGAAGGAAAATGTCTTCTAAACAATGTATATATTAAGTAATATCCGGAAAATATATCTGAAGTGATTTAAAAACGTAAATCATAACAAAATGCTGATTAAAATGTTCATGCACATTAAAAAAATGTATAATATATTCACTCTAACTTTACACTAGACTAGCATAAATTCAGCTTTATAACAATATAGATAACATAAAATGCACACTGATATACAGTTTTAGGAATTTAATATGTATATTTAATTCAGCTTTAATTTCGCAATATTTGGACTTAATAAATTTATTATTTTCCAAAAAGATTTTTTACCTATACTTTCCGTATAACTTTAAGTAACCATTTTTTTTAAAATTTATTTTGCTTAAAGTATGAGGCTTCATTAATAATGCAACCTGTAACCTGTCAAAGAAATAGCTTATAATATTATTAAACTTATCTGATAAAGAAAAACTTAAAGAAGAAGTTTTAAAGTAGAATTAAGAAATAATTATACAAATTAAATTAGGGGTGCATGGTGATATAAGGTTAAATTATGACATTTCAAAGTCTCTTATGCACTTTCCTAAATATATTGTTGACACAATTTTGAAAAACAAATACACCGTTCGCAATGAAATGAAGCAATTAAATTAGAGAAATCTTTTTATAAAATAATTTATCTTCAAGAATATTTCCTTTCTGCAAGAACTAAATAATAATGTTTGATTAGAATAAATAGTAATTCTTAATTATGTTAGCATTACAATCCTGAGTAGTTATTCGATGTAATATTACAATCAAACATAAACAAGAAATTCATAAATTGATTATTCATCTGAATCAAATGATTATATTTTTGACTCCTTAATTAAATTGCTACAAGCGAAAATCTGAACTCCCTTTTTTTTGTATTTCCTCAAAATTGAATGAAACTCAGAATGTTAAATAATTTAAATATTATTATTTTACAGCCAATGTTTGAATACAGACAATTTGAATACAGATTTGGAAAAAAAAACTTATAATTGTTACAAATTTACTAACAATTTTGGCATTTGGTCACGTATTGTTTTTGCGTTATTTTATACTGTTTAGAAATACGTAGTTAAATTATTTACAGTTTATATAATGATATCTTTTGATATATATAGCTAAAGGGAAAATGTATGAACTTTAAATTAGATAAAAGTTATAAACGCTATCTCAATTGTATAAACAATTTTTTTATACTTCAGTAATCACACATTAATTTGTATTATTAAAACTAAAAATGTTTCATTTATAACCGATTATGGAGGAGGAAGAACGTACATTAAATCATTTTAATAATGTGTAGGACACACAGTATTCTGTACTCACTCTTAAAGTTATTTACTGATAGAGTATCTATGTGTTCTTTGAAAATTAATTGATAAAAAATAATATATGCTTTAATAAGTAACCTGTTAATTTTCATTTGTTTTTGTAAGATTTCATGCATTGCCGAGTATTTTATGATTTGAGTCAACTTTTTATTTACTTCTAAATATTGTGATAGAAAAACGGAGATTAAATGCCACATTCATAATCTATCTGTTTATCTAGTATATATATATATATATATATATATATATATATATTTATATATATATATATATATATATATATATGCATATATATATTTAATTACTATGTTATTTTTTAAGTTATTTGTGAAAATTAAATTAGCATGGTAATTAATTTGTTCAGATTTATTTAGAGGACAGTGTATCAAAAGGATTTAACATATATTCAACAATTTAATTCATGTAATTTAAAATATAATACTCATAAATTACAAAAAAATCCAGTTCTGATTATTTAGAATAAACTAAGAAGGAACATAAGCAAATTTTATTTAAATATTTAGATTAATCTGTTATGATCAACAAGTGCACACCTTATTTGATTAACTAAAAGTAAATAAAAATTAAAATTAAAAATTTATAGTTATAATATATATATATATATATATATGTTTTAATATTTATATCAAATAATTTCAAACTCGGATAAAATTTTGTACTTAAGAGATATAGTGATTAAAAATTATGCATTAATATTTCTTAGCGTCAAAAATAAATTGGAAAAATTATAAAATAATAAACATATAAATCAAATAAAGGAACTATCTTTTGCAACTTTGCTTTTTTTCAATATATTATAACAATGAAATATTTTATAAAATTGGAAACACAAACCTTTTAACTTTATTTTTTAAAAATAAAATAACAAACAATAGTTTTAAGAACACTAAGATATTATTATGATTCTTCATACTACATGTGCTACCCAGTTTCAATAAAATGCCACACTAATCTTAATTTAGTATTTTAACAGTAGACACTTATAAGTTTTCCGCATAATTATTCGCTTTTAAGTGTTACCGACAATAGCTTATTTAATATTCTAAAGATTTTGAGGAATGCGGGTGAAGCTTGCCTGCCAAAACACTGGGCGTCTACCAAAAGGCAAGAAAAGGGGCGACAAACCTATTCCCAGCAGAGCAATAGCTTGGTTATTTTATGGCTCGATTTTTCGTGCCGATGTTAACATCATTAATTTAAGCACCTTTTGTTCCTAAAACGTTGACTGTTTCGCTGATGATCTTTCACACTTTACGTGTTATAATATCTCTTAACAATTTATCTCTCGAGATTCTTCTTAGCTGATTTTTTTGTTGCCTTTTAAAAAAAGGACATTTAACAAATAGCCGTGGAAAATCTTTTTAGTGATTTCAGTAAACTGTAACCAGTGGTGTTGACATATGATAGATAAATTTTTATTTTATTAAAATTTGCAATTAATTGATGAAACAAATATTTAATGCATCTCTCCTTTTTAAAATAATCAATTAAACTGGTTTCTATAGTTTATTTACTTTAGTTGTAAAAAATATATGTCAATATAAATAAGAATGCACTTATTTGCTATTTGTCCATATAATAATTCACCATCACTTATGCTTCACAACTGCAACAGAGTCTTTTAATCTATTGTTCCCTGATACCAAGGAACCGGCCAGATACAGCGACCTCTTAGCCGCCGAGACGTTGCCCCGGGTGCACCACAGGGGGTGGACCACCATGCCACCCTCACACATGCCATAGGGACCCGTTTATAGGATAGGCATCATTCATACTTTATTGACACACACAAGGAAAGGACAAAGATAGGATAAAGAGATAGAAAGTACATCCATGCCTGAACCGAAATTCGAGCCCAGGACCTCCTTATTCATAGTCAGGCATACTGACCACTAGACAACTTTAAATATATAAAAATGAATATTGAGACGGAAAATATTGTTTTCAATAGTTTATATAAAGAATGAAGAAAAATTAAAAAAGCAAAGGTAAATGTTACGTATAAAATTTGTAATTTCTTACATATTAATTTTTTTTCACCAAAGTTTATGTGCAATGGCTTTATTCGACGTTATCTATGGTGTGATGGAAATGTTTTAAACCATTAATAAGCAAAAATAACTATTTTCGAGAAATAAAATGTTCGATTTACTGAGTTGAATTTGGTGGTAATCTATGCAGAGATTTTAATGCCATTGTTTTGAACTTATGAGAAAAAATCATTTTTATAGTCTATAAATTCATCCTTATAATAAATTATACTTCCTTCCCCGAAAATGCTATTCCATCTATCTCGGATCATATATGTTTAATAATTATGGTAAACTATTTTGATTTTAAAGAAAGCAAAATGACATGACTTACTGTAAATAAAAAGTTATATATGAATGAATATAAAGAATATTCAAATTTGATTATTGATTAAATTTGCTAATTTGATACCACAATTTTATTTTCTACTTGGTACTAAATAAATTTTAAAAATAATAACTTACAATAAAATGTAAAATATTTTGCATTAATCATTTTTAAAATGTAAATATTTATAGCTATAGACAGACTTAATCAAAATTTTTATAATTTTGTATAAAATATTATACATTAGATGTTAAACTATGTATACATAATCGTCATTCAATATTAAGTTTATTTTTCTATAATGCTAAGCATATGTGGTTTATTCATTAAACATATTTGAACTTTAAATTAGTTATATTTTATTTGTATTCCATTTAAATATTATGCAAATAAATTGCTTACAAATTTTAAAACCTAATTAACTTAAATACGTATATACATATATACATATATATACATACATATATATACATATATATACACACACACACACACACACACACATATATATATACATATATATATATATATATATATGTAATGAGCAGATAAATATTTTTGTTAATATTGTCTTCACAAACTACTAATAATTTTTAATTAAAAAGTTAGTGAACAATTTATCAACTAAACTGTAAATAAATTGATTATATAATTGAAGGAAAAATGTTTATTTTGTCAAAATTACAACATATAATCTAAATTTTTGGTATGAAACTATTGAATCTTTTTAGGTACATACATTAAATAAATAGTATATTATAATAAATTAAAAAGTATATTATAACATAAAAAACAATTATTTCTTTATTTTTATCTATCATCTAACGTTATGATTGCGTTTATTATTCGTACATCACATTCTATATTTGAAATAAAAAAAAATAATTAAAACACTTCAAAGTCAAAATTTTAATTTTATAATTTAAGCAATTTACGCACCAAACATTTTTCTATACGTTAGGAAATAATGCACAGTGTATACTAAAATTATTTAGAAATTGTTACACATAAAATTTTATAATACGCAATAATTTTATATCACAAAATAATATGTACAAAGTGTAATATACTATTTCTGAAAAAAGCTCTTTGAGCTTTTCATTAACATTCACAATGAATACTCTCTTTTCTACAAATTGCTTTAAGTATTTTAAATTTAATTTTAACAAATGAGAGCTTTAATGTTGCATTTTTCTGCTCTAAAAGGGAGCTAGAATTAAAAGCTAATCATTTTGTGATAAATCTTCATATTATAGTGTAGAGTATGAAACTGTGAAAAGTCAAATTCTCTGCTGCACAGAAGCGAAACTCCTGGTTCCCATTGATTAGTATTGCTCGTTAATGCCATTGTTGAAGATATTCCTTGAAGAGAGGGCTATTGATTATGAAACCAGAGGCTCGTAAAATAGAAATAATTAACGTATATGCGATGACAATTCCAGGTCAACTGTGTAATATAATTGGATCAATTAGAGAACAAAACTCTAAGTGGAGATGGTTAAGTTGCACAGCTCCTGCTGGGGGAATTGAGGGCATGTGTTGGAAACAACTGCATTTAATCACAGATACAATCCTAAAACTCAAATAATAAATGGTTTTTCTAGTGTGTGTATTTTTATATATTCAAGATGATTATTTTTTTATCGAAATGAATAAGATATTATTTGTTCCCGATAAATTACTAGGGCAGATAAAAATAATAGTTTACAAGAATTAATGAATATCATTGCATATTTAATAAGTATAAATTAATGAAATGAATGAATGAAACATGTTGAAAATAAACACCCCAAAACTATTCAATTCTTTTTCGATTGATATATTTAATAAGCGTAAATTAATCAAATAAATGAATGAAATATAATGCAAATAAACACCCCAAAATTATCCGATTCTTTTTCATACCATACTGCATTGCTTATTTTGATGAATAGAAAACTAACTAAAGTTTATTGAGAACAACTATTTTTACTTATTGCTAATTGAATGTTATAAAGTCCAAAATGTATCTCTTATTATAATGAAGAATACATTACAATTATATTTTCATTCCCAAATGCTTATTAATAAAGAAATGTAATTAGAATGAGTGATAAGACAAGCTGCAAATTTTAGTACCAATAATTAAATTAACAATTTATATATCAGGATAATGATTTTATTTGATATGACAGAATTGAATTTATATGACAAACAAAGCACATTTTCATGCTGTTAAATTCAGCAGAACATTTTAATAACATCAAAATACGGCAACATAATTTAATGAATTATTTTTTTTAAAAAGAAACAGAAAACAAGTTTACATCGCATATAAGTTTTTCGGAATAAAACAGCTTTTTCAACTATTGAGCTTATTTCCTTATTAAACGGCACGTTTTTCTTGGAATGAAAAATATAGGTGCACAAATATCAAATTATTTTCATACATTTATATATATATATATATATATATATATATATATATATATATATATATATATATATATATATATATATATATATATATATATATATATATATATATATATATATATATATATATATATATATATATATATATATATATATATATATACATTTATATAATTATCTTAGTTCATACAAGTTGATAGAAAAAATATAGTAACAGTATGATTTAATAGCAAGATTGAAATAATTAGTAAAATGAGAAACGAGGAAAGACTCTGTTTCACTTTTAAAAGATGTTAATTGTTACTTAATATTACTACGTAACGATATTTTTAACACACAAATTGTATTTTATCTAAAAATATTTTATTTAAAAATGTATAAAGTGTTTGATCTTTAATTATTTAGTAATTTGATTCGGGGAAATTATTTCATATAATACTAAAAGAAGTGCTAAGCATTTTTAATTCTCAATATGGCGTTCCTTTAATTTATTATTTAATCATATGATCACTATATTAGAAACATTTGCTTTTATCTGATCCTTTGTTGTTAGATTCCTTTGTCATAACTAGTCATATTTTGCATACAAAATCTAAGCTTTCCTTGACCTATTGCTTAAAGGGGATTTCGAACCATTAACAAACAGGCATACCCAAAGTGGGAATCAAATCCACGTTCTACTGAACAGAAGGCCAGAAGATTCCTATCCACTTAACTGTCATCTGTGGGTACCTTCTTATTGTTAATAAAATATTTTCCTCTTGTGAATAATATTTTAATAATTATCTTACTCATCGCGCATTCTAAAATTCGAACTACAAAAAAATATATTTCTCGAATTAAATTTTTATATATATATATATATATAAAATTTGTAAAAGACAAATCTATAATAATCATATTGGTAATGTTTTTAAAATGTAATTGTCTGAATATTTTAGTAAATAAAAAAGTCGTTATAAGCAATGAAAGAACAAGGATGAAAATATTTTTGATAATGTATACTGAAATAAAAATATTTAATATAATTTATTATTTATTAAAGTAAAATTTGTCATAATCATTCACATAATTATAGTTTCGTTCCATTTCTTGTACGTTGACATGTAATAGATAAAACTTAAGTTTGAAAATATATTACATATGCTTTTTAAGAAAAAGTAATGGTTAAAAGCTCATTGGTTGTAAAATTCATCAGCTAACAAATTAAAATTATGAAGTCAAATTTACGTATTTATGTTGATGAATTTGTGAAATAAATGAATCTGAATTTGCTCGTAGAGAGTTTTTTTTTTTTATGAGAGTCTCATCTCTCTCTTTTTTTTCCCATGTAGTGAGTATTGCAGAAAAGGAAAGATATTTCTTTCTTTAAAATCAAGTAGAAAAACTCAGAGAGTCAGTATGATTCTATTGAGGATCTAGCCAGACGCCAAGAACCAATAATCGAAACAGACCCTCATCTCTGAATGTGCAACTGCTGGATGACGCAAAGTGATTTCTTTGTAAGTCAGACGTAAGTGGGCCATGTTTAATCATGAAAAAAATATGAACATCTGAATACTGGTCAGTAGATTAAAATGTATCGTATAGGAAATCTTTAAAATATTTGTCTCTATTTCTGGATTCTATGATTTTGTTTGCTTTTGTTTTGAGACCTAGGTATTAATAATATATCTCATGCCGCTTTAGGGTGTAGAATACTGATTGATTCTTTATTTGCGGAGGTCACCTTCTTAACTAGCATGTCTTCCTTTTTGTTACCAACAATTGTTATATGATCCTTGACTGATATTGATATGAAGGTTGATGGTATAGTTTATATAGTTTTGAATCTAGCGGATTTCTGGATTGTGCTAGAAATAATCCTGATTGACTTGATGTCTGCCTACACTAACTGACAAGGAGAGAGCAAGGAATTGATGTTCCTTAGAATCCATAACCGCTATTTTAAGGCCAAGGGCATATGTTTGAAAAGCGGAAATATACATATTGCGTCTTACTAACCAGATGAGTTTTTCGCCAATCTCCAAGGATTGCTCGATTCTATTTTCACTTTTCAATCAATTTATGAGGATGGTGCTATCACTTGGTGCGGTCATGGAAACATTAAAAGACTCTTCTGTATAGAATTATGGTCTAGGTTGATTTTATCTGGCTGATGGTAATTGGCTTTCATTGACAATTCAATACGTATTATCTAAAAATGAAATGGGGAATTGCTGTAATAGAGACGTGCTACGAGAAATCTTGCATATTTTACCTCACATTAAAAATGATTCCTACACAGTGAATTCTTGACATTACTTGATTCTAAATATAAGTAATAAGTTAATTTTTAAATTTTGGCATATTTTTTTTCTTTTTATTTCTATTAATAGGCATATGATTGTGATAGCTAGCCTAAAGAAAGCAAAAATAATTTCGAGGTATTTTAATATTAATATAAAATTGTTTGCTTTGATTATTTTATTCAAAAATAAAATGAGCTGAGTATTTATATTTGGTCTTATGGCACATATACATAAATGTGTTTATCATTGGGGAATATTAGAACACATATTAATAAAACAAGTTCCAACATCTGCAATTTTATAAAATACATATCTCCGCATATTTAATGTTTGCTTTCTTAAGATTATAAGAAAATTATTTTTAACGTATTTCATATTTTTTATTTGTTTTAAATTGCATAAAGTAATAAAAAATGCAACTCTTACAAATTCAAATTAAAAATATTTCATTGTAAACGTATATTTATTTACAATAGGAAAATTTATGTGAAATTATAGTATTTTTAAAACTATTTCTTAAGTTTCTTCCGCTGCTAAATTAATTTTTTCTACATTATATCCTATATATTTAAGTTGAAATATATGCTAACAAACACAAATATAAATCTGTCCCAATAAATCTCAGTACACTTTCTTTTTAATCATGATATTAAATCGATAATTATTAGCTGAAACAGTTAAATTTTTTAAGTAAACATCCATCAATATTTGTAGATAATATTTTATATCTTATACAAATGATTTCATCTAAACATGTAAGAAAGTTGAATCTATATTTTCAATTAAATACTTTCCACTACAATCAAATAATTATTTTTGTATATTTTTAACTCCATATACTGAATTTTCTTGTTTCTTTGGTTGATCATTTTTTTCTGGATGTAATTTGCAAACATTTTGAGATTAAGGGTTTTTCTTCTCAGATTAACAGTATTAATAACTTAATTTAGATATGTTTTTGATTTTTTTCATGATTGTTTAATAAATCTCGAAATAAATGTGCTCATATTACTTTAAAATATAACCTGAGTTTTAAAACCTCTTATAGTTTTTTTAAAATGTCATTTAGAAATTTCCTATTTCCTTTTTCATCAATTACCTTTTAAAGATGGCTACTGATAAATGCATTTTTACGCGATATATATATATATATATATATATATGAATTTAAAAATATCTTATCTGTATCTGCTTAGCGTGTTTCTATAAGAATGATTTCAACAATGTTTAAGAATAAACTTGATTGTGTTGAGGAAGCCATTATTAATTTTTGATTGAATATAATGTTATCTAATTCATAATAAATTCGTATTATTCTTTTAATATTAAAGAGAGATGGGAGAGAGGAGAAAGAGATACAAATTGAGAGGAATGTTAAATGTGCGGAACACTGGAGTATGGTACAGTGTAATCACTGTATGTGTCATTTAATCTTTCTCGGAAACTCCCAGAAACGTTAAGGAAGGAAATATTAAAAAGCCATTACGGTGATTTGAAAGCTTTTCCTTGCTCGGCAGGAATGAATGTTACGGAGAATTCTTCGCAACTAATTAACACTTAATATGGCTTACATATGGTTGTAACATTCTCTAAGAAACTTAAATTAGCATTAATCGAAGAACTGATGTTTCTAATTTTGCTTTCAAAGATCCTTCATTAAGATATCTGAATTTAATTATAAACTTATAGTAAATGAGCGTTTGCATATCATATCAACTCTACCACTCTTTGCGATAGACTATGCAAATTTATCTGTAATTAATGCTCAACGATAGTATATAATACTGTAATCTATCATTGGTTTATCTTAGTACCCCAAGCATTATTTCGAAGTTAAGTAGGAAAAATAAGAAACATTAATTCAAAATTGAAGATATATGATGTGCATACACTCACGCACATTAACAAAGAATTACTTGGTATGTGTAAGGTTTTTTTTATTTTACTATTATTAACTGAATATATCCCTCGACATGCGGCCTTAATGTTTCCGTGTTTTTATCTTTACATAAATTTTGATTTAAAACATGAATCATTTGCATATTACGCTTCTAATTATGTAAATAATTAATAATATGCATTGTCTGTAGATAGTCAGTAAGATATATGAAAAATAGCTTGAAACTAAGATAAACCCAAGTATACAACTTACAGATATAATATAGTTATACTGAAAAGCGCACTACAACTCATAAAATTAAAACTGCAATTCAGTATTAGTTAAAATTTGAGCTGCTATTTGCAAATAAATAAAACAAAAATTGGTATTAACATTTTGAAAACTGTTTTATTTTTCATCCATAAATTAACAATAAAATATGCTTAAATTAAGAGAAGCAACTAGAATATATAAATTAAAATATTTCCATTGAATTTTTAACAGTTTCCGAAAACTAAATTTTAGACTTCAAAAACCTTTGAAATGACGAGTCCTGTATTTTTAGGAAAAAATATAGAAAAGTGTTTATAATAGTTGTTAGGTTTTTAAATTAATTTTTGTATGATTTCTCTGTTTCGGTACATACACTATGTAAATTTTTAAAAAATATTGAAATTTCACTATCTATCATTCAACAAGCAGTCCTTGCGCAAAATATTCTTTAATTAGGTATAAAAAATTTAAATTATTTTCTTTTGAAAAAAGTAATTTTTTTTCTGTTTATTGTTTGAATAATGAGGTCCATTTTTCAAAATATTACCTAATTCTAAAAAAAAAATGGTTGCTAATTTGGTTAAATCTAATATAGAAACCAATCTCAATGAAGTTTAGATTGTACCAATTTTTTACGTAATTATCTTTTTGTTATTCTAGAATAAAATTGTTAAAGAAATTCTATAGAATTCTAATAGTGCAAAAATATTTTAAAAATATAGTTTAAGAATTTAATTACACACTGGAGATTAGTTAGATTTTGTTCAGTTTTTTTGCATATTGGTCTTTCTTCTAAGAATTTGCTCACTTTTAGATTGAATATTTTGTCTATCACTTCCAGTCGAATTGAATTTTACTTCCTTGCTGAAATAGATTTTTAATTTTTATTCCTCATATTTTGGGTTCTTGAAGGATTTTAATTATATCTTTCTGTTAACTGCGCTCAAAGGAAATGTTACGCTCAAGAATCAGGCAACAAATATGCATCATTCAAAGGAATTTTAATAGTTCTTATTCACAGAGAATCAATGATTGCTCACTGTCTTCTTTCACAATTGAGCAGTGTATCCAGGTAAATCATAAACCAATTTATTTATTTCTTTTTTTAGGTTAATACTTGTCAATGTTTTGATCTATTTTTTTGATTTTACATTTGCTAAAAATCACAGAATATGAAACCTTCTTTAAAACTTAAGACACTGATTAACAAAATTTATTTCACGCACATCATATTTAATTAAGAAAATATTTAGTATGAAGATTGAAAAGATAAAAATAATATACATATTTTTCCGTAAAAAATCAAATTTCAATACCTTAAGCAGCAAAAAGGAGTTTTACACAAGAAAGAATGAGGTTTATATTTTGCATGTTAAGCAATGCATTTTCAAGAATATTCAAGACACATGGCTGTTTTAAGTCAGTATTCTTAATTTCAAAAATTATAAATAATAATTTGTCAAATATCGTAGATTTGAAAAAACTACAGCTGGTATTAAAAAAAATAAATAAAAAATAAAAAATAAACTTTTTAATCTGCATTTTGCACGTGGAAATATTCTGCTCCATATTCATCGAATTAGATATGTGATAATAACAAATATATTTAAGCCAAGCATTGAAGCATGCAATTTACTAGTCCTAATTTACATTCATTTGATAAAATGTCCGTAACAATCGAAATGCTTACACACTTACTATATCTGTGCATGTGTATGGCATTAGCACAATATGATTTTCAATTCTGAATATTGACAGTGATTGAACACCAAAACATACACTTCGAAAGAGTATACTTACCACTAGGACCTGATATGTTGATTGATTTTAAGAAAAATTTTAAGACTGGAACTATGATAGTCTACTTGGACACAGGACACAGACACAGGAACTTCATTTTCACTCATTCATGTAAACGTATCATTGAATATCTTGAATGCCTTAATGAATGGCTTGATGAATTGTTGGTTGGTGGATTTATTTACTAGTACAAGAAGAAAGAATTAGATAAAAACAACATGTGCTTGAGAAATAAAATAAAATATATTAATTTAAATTAAATTTTTAAATGAGACATTTAAACTGATATTATTGACAATTTATTAAAATCGTAATTTATTTAATATGATTTTTAAAATAATTCTATTAAAAATTATGATTTTGTTGTGTATTTTAAAAATCTAGTTAATGAGAGTAACCTGAGGAGTCAAATTTTAATCCAAATTTGACTTTTTTTTAAAATTTGTAGGAAAAAAATTAGCATAAAAGAAAGTATCTAAAAATGACATAATTCTGTAGAAAGCCTAAATTAACGAAGTCTGAAATTAAGACTCGGGAAATTAATATCATAAATTAATTGAACATTATATGATTAAATATACTGAGCTCATTATATTATAAATAGCTTCGAATAATAACAAATAAAAACAGAAATATACAGTTATTTATTATGACAAGTAATAACTATTAATATAATACTTGTCATAATAAATAACTTTATATTTCTGTTTTTATTTGTTATTATTCGAAGCCATTTATAATATAATAAACTCAGTATATTTAACCATATAATGTTCATTTAATTTATGATATTAGTTTCCCGAGTCTTAATTTCAGACTTCGTTAATTTAGGCTTTCTACATAATTATGTCATTTTTAGAATTATGTAATATTATTACCATCAAAATAATAAGTAATAACTATTAATGTAATACTTATTATTATTTTGATGGTAATTATATTAATAATTACTATAAGCATTCAATAATAGTATTAACAAAAACATCCATATTTTCTATCTTATAAATTAAGCACATTGAATGAAAAATTATATATCACTTTAATGAAAATTTTATAAAAAATCTAGTATATTTTTTGATAGTCCACAATCCTGCGAAATAAAATAGAGTTAAGTATAGAGAGTAGAAAATATTTATATATATACATGCGTTTTTCGTTTCTTAAGTAACATTTAAAATAAATGTAGAAAATGTATGCAATTACGAGAAAAATTTTGAATATTTTATAAATTAAATCATGTTTATAAATACGTTTGTTTCACAAAATAAATTGGTAAGAAGTTAAGTACATTTGAATATAGATAAAGACGATTTGAGAAATTGATAATGTACGTTAATTGGTAATTATACTCTTTAATGCCAAATTCATTACAATCCAAGTCAGAAAATCTAATTTTGCTGACGTTGATTAAACTCCTGCTTAACAATGACATTTTCAAATTTCAGGTACGTGGTACGAGCATTTGAATAGAAAAACCGAAATTCTCTTGTAAAAGAAGTCTCGACTTATGCCAGTAATCTTCTTTCCTTGCAAATAGACTGTTACTGCTGCCGATAGGAAACAAATGAGATATATTGGATTATACTCAAATAATGCATTGGGGAGAGTTAAACCTTTTATTTAAAGAAAGGCGGAAACAGGCGTAACTTCGTTATGCTTTTTTTGGAAGAATGGGTTTAACAGAGGGCAGCCTTCTCTGTAGGATATATTCACAACGACAAGTTGAACATTACCGGAAAGAATTCCGTATGCAGAGGTAAGCGCTTATTTCTATCGTCCCAATGGGTAAAAAGAAAATGATAAGCCCCATTTTCATTTCTCTCGATTTACGAATGAACATGTCTTTCAAACATCTTTTTCTCTTAAAAAGGGAAAGAAAGAAAACAAGTATTTTAAAATTGGTTTAATCTCAAATACAAATGGCCTTAAAGACAATAAGAATTGAGCGGGGAATACCTTGTTATTCATGGTTTGTCAGACGATTCGTTTCGCCCTCCAGCATATATAATATAAATCTATATTTTACCATGATGCATAAATTAATGGAGTTTCAACTAAAAATATAAATACTCCTAGAATATTTCAAGTTTATGGTTATTTAATAAAATTATTATAATTTTCCAAAATCATTTATTCTGTACTAAAGTTTATTGAAAATAACATAAAAATGCATAATAATATTCACTCAATGAAAATGTTTATTTTTCACATTTCAATTCGTTAGAAAAACTTTTACAAACCTTATATTATTCTGAAAATAAAAAAAATCACATTTGTTTCCGGTATTGTAATTTTTCTTAAATACTTTTGGCAGGACAGAATTTTAAAAATCGCTTTATTAAGTATTTATAATATACTTTCCATTTATTTAATAATTTCTTAATACAACCATAAATTATAAGCTACACACAGTAACATCGAAATTTAAAAGCAGTTATTGTTTTTTTGTTTTTCAATATCTTATGTTACATTGCGAATATATTAAAGATGACATTTCTATTAAAATATAAATAACTATGAATTAACTTTTTACCTGCCTTGCATCCTATTTATCAATTTATCTTTAGCAAGGATTCACAGAATCAAGCATATACATTTGCTTAATTCTTGCTATCAAATTACTTAACCACTTGCATCATATTTAAGAATAAATACTTTAAAATAAATATTTAAAGAGAGAAATATATTTTATTTAAATATATTAAACGTATTCTTATGTTTTCCTCAGATTTATTTCATGTAAGCAGTGTGATTTTATGCAAATGAAAAATAGACTCACTAAGATAAAATTTGATTATCGACTTGTATTAATAAACTAATAAACATATAAAAATATATTAGTGCATATATGTTACATTTTTTTTCAAACAGATGATTAAATAATTAAA
The DNA here is from genome assembly GCA_030067965.1 of Latrodectus elegans. Taxonomy (NCBI): domain Eukaryota; kingdom Metazoa; phylum Arthropoda; class Arachnida; order Araneae; family Theridiidae; genus Latrodectus; species Latrodectus elegans. Next base: position 57,688,285 of record CM057822.1, read on the forward strand.
TAATGAAAATTTATCGAGTTAATTTCATACATAATTTTGTAGAAGTCCCGGTTTTGCATAAATATAAAACAACTTATTGTTTTTTTCTAAAATAATTCGTTTTATTAAAACTGAATACAAATATAAATGTGCTTTTCGAAAAATGTGCAAACAATGATATTATAAAAAAAGTTAATTTAATTTGTTTAAATACATAAAGCAATTAATATCTCTCACTTAATTCAGAAATTTTAATTAATCTACAACCATTTAAGCTAGAAATGTGAAAAAAAAATGTTTTCCTAAGTGCTCTAAGAATTTTAAAGAAATATAAGCAAGATTCTTATGTGCTCTAAACCTGTTGCTCATAATATGAAAAGAAAGGAGATATATATAGAAAATATGAGATCACATAAAGAAAGAAAATTTTCAGCTTGAAGTAATAAAAAATTATCATGATGTAAACAGAATGGCATTTTTATATTGGTTAATTAAATGGCAGACATTTAGTAGTATATTTTGCATACAACAAACATACTTCAATTAAAGATCAAATTCATATGTTGCTCACTAGAAACTTAAAAAAAAAAAAGAAAAAGAAAAAAAAATTGTTAAAATATTGTAAAATTATTATGTGAATTTGTTTAGGTACTTGAAAAAAGATCTAACGAGAAGAATTTCTGACGAGAAAATTCACTTTATATAGTTCGGATGGTAATATTTTCCTCTGACATGAAGGAAAAAAAAATTGAGATATCTTCTGTGGATAGTTTGTGGTATTAAGAACAGTATATTGGTGATGATGAGGAAAGATGTTGCATATCATTAACAACATGATTTACTGAAAAATTAATATAGGTTGTTACTAACGACTTACATATTATATGACTTTTAATACGATGGAACTAGATACAAAAACAAGATAATGTATCAAAATTAAAAAAAAGTTGTTTTCAGAAAAGAAGAATCAAATAATTAAAGTTTTTCACTCAGATTTGAATACAAAGAAGAACGTCAATGCTTATTTAGCTGTCAGTTGTAAGAAGATATTTGTCTGTCTGCAAATATTTAAGTAATTCTTGCAAATTTGGAAGTAATTATCATGGGTAAATGGTACAAATGTACCAAACCTTTAGTCTCAAATCTAAAAAATCAGTTTTACGAAAATATACCCAAAAATAATATATCAGCATCATCTTAAATTTGAAGAAAACATTTGAAGTCCTTTATATTTCGCAATACATATTTGAATCAAAGAATTTTAAAGTAGTTATAAGATATTTAGTATATGTAAATAATTTTGAAATATATAATATCCATATAAATATTTTATATTTCATATAAATTTAACCAAAAAAATTGTGTTATTTATAATGATATTCACAAAAAAATGTATAACACAGCATATACGCATTTAATCATGAGAGCAATAAATTTAATAACCGAATAACATTTCTTTTTTATATATATTTGCATTTTACTTAATATCGTAATGCTATTAAGAACGTAATATTTACATAATTATGTTTTTTATATTTAGAGGATATTTTTATTAACAAAAGTATAATGGTAATTATTACTTCAATTTTCCTCGTATACTTGTTTCAATAACTCGTTTTTATATGGATAATTTTTATATCCAAAATACGGATAATTTGGCAAAGTATTCTAGTATTGTCCTCTGGATGCAAAAGAATTCATTTATTTCATATTTTTTACAAACTTGATATCATATTTAACTTACTAAAAGTAAAATTCACGTACTGAACTCTTAAACATCTATATTAATTATTTCTACACCACTTCTCATGTGCAACAGAGCGGGTAAAATTTTATGATTTAAGAGAGACTTTGCCAAGAGAATTTCTTATATTTGATCTTGAGAAGAGAATGCCAACTATGCGAATGTTATGTGAGAGAAAAAACGGAGTATGTGTCGACTCATATTATTTGGGTGAAAGAGCAACAGAACCAGCTCCATAGACTCAACCTGTTCGATTAGATACTCCAGCAAGGCATTCAAGTTATGCTCTTCATTCTTATCTGGATGCTTAAAGCTTGCTTTTCGGAGCTGAAATGTTATTAATATTTGTCTTGGCATCATGCAGAAAAATTTTCAGATACATCAAATGCGGTGGACATAAATGTTGAAATATGTTATTTGATATAAAAGTTTAATAAAGAAATTATGAATAGAAAGTTATACTGAGAGAGAATATGCTTTTAAAACAATGTATCTTCAACCACACTTAAAAGAAAAAATTATTAAATATTTTCTTGTAGTAAATAATGTCTTTAAGTTTGTTAAGAATTTCGGAAATTAGGCTTGACGAAAATAGGCGTAATTTTTCACTGATTTTAGTCTTACATTTCTTGTTTAAGTTAGTTAAATGGATATAAAAATTAAGGAAATCAGGAATGATTTATTTAAAAAATATAAATTTACAACGACAGAAAACCGCTACAACTGCAACAATGCGTTATACATTTTGCATATAAACAGTGTCTCACAAAAGTGAAGCGACACTTGTGCTCTTTACAAAAGGAAATTGTATCAAAATATATTAAAAATACACATACAAATTTTTGTGGTTGCGTTTCATACTTAAATTTGTAGTAACAATTATTACATAACATACATTTTGTTAAAATATTAATTTAATAAAAGTATAATTGCTTAGAATGGAGCAAAGACTAGCTCACATAAGTGATGGGACACCACTAGATATGCAACAAAAATCATCTGAAATAAGCAATAAAATATTTTTAGGTGTTTCATTTTTACTCGAAAGCAATTGGCAATAATTTATAAAATCGTCTGCAATATTTTTCTCCAGATTGTTTTGGAATTATTGTGTTTTTTAGTGGTGTGCAGCCATAAATGCTAAATAATAAGAAACTTCACCCAAAATTCGAAAATTAGTTATTAATTATAACTAATTTTCGATAATTAGTTGTAATTAATAACTAATTTTCTAAGATGCATATTGAAAGTAGAAAATCTATTAGAGAAACTGCTGAAACAGTTAACTTGAGTCATTAAACATTTTTCAATATAATTAAACGATATAAAAGTAATCATATGATTCAGAATAAAAGAAGACATGGCTGACCACCAAAGCTATCCAATAGAAAAAAAGCGAATAGTCGTTCGATATTAAAAAAATCCAAGAATTAGTGCTTCTAAAGTTGCTGCTGATTTATAAGCATTATATGGAGTAATTGTTAATCCTGATTCTATTAGAAGAGCAATTCGATGAGCTTGATATCACGGTAGAGTAGCCAGGAAAAAATTATTCGTAAATGAAAAGAATAGAAAACTCAGACTGGCTTTCGCAAAAATCCAACATAAATAAAAATTCTGATTTCTGGAATAAAGCTATATTTTCTGATAAGAAGTTTAATATATTTGGCTATGATTGTAGAATCTTGGTGTGGTGAAAACCGACGGAGGAATTTCAGATAAACAGAACTTGGCGCCAACAGTAAAACACATTGGAGTCGGAGTTATGGTATGGGGGTGTATGTCGTCCTCTGGAGTTAGTAATCTTGTTTTTATTGACAGAAAAATGGATCAGTACAAGTATATTGACATTCTAAATCAAAATTTAAAATCTTCGGCACGAAAGTTGAAACTTCATGACGATTTTAAATTCTACCAGGACAATGACGCTAAGTACATTGCTTTGAACGTTAGATTCTGTAACTGTCTTGAACTAATAAAACTAATAACTGTCTTGAAATAAAAAAATACTACCACAATATCCAGACTTATATCTCATAGAGAATATTTGGCAATTGGGATCAAGAATTGGCTAACACACCATTTCTTCAAAAGGAAAATTAAAATCAGTGCTTCAAGAAGAATGAGGTAAAATCAACCCAAAAATCACAAAACAATTAGTCAAATCCATCCCAAAAAGATTAAATCATGTTTTAAAAGTAAAAGGAAATCCAACAAAGTATTACAACCTTTTAAAAAGTAAAACTTTTGAATAAATATTTGATGAAAATCTAAGTGTCCCATTATTTATGTGAGCTTCTTTTTTTGCTTCATTCTAAACAATTGTATTTTTCTTAAACTAATATTTTAATATTTTGACAAAATGCTAACTTTAAATATGAAACACATCAACAAAAAATTTGTTCATGTATTTTTATTTTATTTTATAACAGTTTCCTTTTGTAAGGCATGAGTGTGCCATCACTTTTGTAAGACAATGCATATTAACGTTTGTTAAATAAAAATACTTGTTATCAGTAAATTATAATATGTTGTTCCTTTTCCTTTAACTTTAACTGCAAAATAAAAATTTTATTCTTAACAATTGCTATTAGCTTAATATGTATAAAATTTGCTTAGTGATGTAACTTTGGCAAGTGTTCATTGTGCGTATGTGTGAATCATGCATTCAGTTACATTAGGAAAATTATTATTTTTTTTATTTAATAGCATTGTTTCATTTATCGGGAATATTATTTAATAATATTTTAGTTAGCATTTCTTCATGATATTTAAGGAATAAACATATAAATTGTGTTGAAATCAATGAAATAAATAGAAATAATGTTGAAATAATGTTGAAATTATAGATTGTGCACTAAACGAAGAATTTCTTTTTGTATAAACCATTTTATTATTTTTTTGTACTAAGTTAATTTCATTAAAAAAATTATTTGCTGTGAGTTCTAAATTTCCTAAAAGTCTGTTATTTTTTTAATAGTTAACAACTTAAATTTTTATGAAGGATGTAATAAAATATTAGTATGTGAATTATTCTGCCAAATGAGTAATATATTATTTGATTCAATATTTAAAAAAATAATTAAATATTAAACGCAGATTTTATTTAAAGCAATATTACAAATGTTTAGAATTGTTCGAACAATGCTAAAGAATTATTATTCCGAAAACAAAAAATAATATTTGATGTCATTGTCAACATTTTTTTTATTTTCATTTGAATTTGCACTCGTAAATTTTGTGCTATGAACAAAAAAATTCCTGTTGACACGTTTATTTTGGCAAAAACATCCAGTTTATGTATGTTTTTGACATTGATAAATATCAGAAATTCACAGTTAGTTTTTTTAAAAAAAGTTGTGTTTACATAAAAGCGATTAAGGAACTTTAAAATTCTAAATAGATGTTTCCAAAATTTTAATATATATAAATATATATATATATATATATATATATATATATATATATATATATATATATATATATATATATATATATATATATATATATATATATATATATATATATATATATATCTTATTAAATAAAATTTACGGAAAATGTAATTTTCCAAATAATGTGTTATCAATAAAAACTTGTTTCAATGTTTTTCCATATAAATAATGTTTATCTTAATTATATTCAATATTACTGGCATGTGCGTGTTTTAAAATTATTTGTTATTATTACTTCGGGTGCATAAATAAAATAATTTAATATGAAATTTTTCTTAATTAATTATTTCTCACCTAATTCTACAAAACTTAATGAAACAACTTTTTCAAATCTAATTATCTCTTTGTCATTTACTCGACAAGTGGTGTGGTCTATTCCCTAACATGGCCTTAAGAACTGGTTAATATATTTTTTAATGTGGAAGGGCAATGGTTGGAAATGAATCCTATAATGTAGATATATTTATTTAATTTAAGGAATTTCATTTCAAAAATTCAAGTTATTGTGAACGACCACGTAAAACTCGATTTTGTCAAATGTATCTCTGAATAAAATATTCCTTAATTTTAGAGATTATTAAAATTGATAAATTATTTAAACCTAATTTTTAAGTTAATTTAAATATTTTAAAAGGATCTGACGTAAATGACTCTACAGTATACTATATATATATATATATATATATATATATATATATATATATATATATATATATATATATATATATTGTTCACAAGGTAGACGGATTTTTTAAGCAGCAATAAAAGTTTTAGTTAAAAAAGTCACCTATAGATGGTGCTGACATTGAGAGATTCAGCAGAATTATGCAAATTAATATTGCGATAAAAGGCCGTGATACTCGAGAATTTCGCTTTCAGAATATTATCATTACCCGATCGAGCGTTGTTGGTGAAGTTGTTCTATTTGAACGGAGAGTCAGCAACTATTGCGTTGCGAAAATTTCGCACGACGAAAGGACTGAAGACGAAAAAAGGACCCACATCGTGTCCTGGAATAATCAAGCTTGTCAAGAGGTTCAAGGAAACTGGCTCTTTGGATGATCGGCCACGCAGTGGAAGACCCTTGTTGGCGGAGAGCCGAATTACTGCGGTGGAAACCATAATGAATGATTTAGCGGTGGAATCGTCCATTGGGAGTAGCAGTGTTCGCGAAGCTGGAAGAATATTGGATGTGCCTCAATCATCGATTCGACGTATCCTCCACGGGATATTACATCTCTATCCCTACAAACTGCAGTCGCTGCAGGAGTTACAACTGGGAGACACAGCTATGCAGGAATCATTTGCCGAGTGGGCTATGGCAAGAATCGAAAACGACACTCAGTGGTTGTTTAACGTTTTCTGGACAGATGAGGCGCACTTCACACTACACGGGGATGTCAACACCCATAACACTCGTGTATGGGCAACATCTAATCCTCGGGAATACACGACGAAATCTCTGCATCCATCCAAGTTGACAGTCTGGTGTATCTTCACCTCATCTTTCATTGTCGGACCTTTCTTCTTTGAAGAACCGTGTCCCAGATTGGGCTGGAAAACGTGCACAGTAAGCGGTAAGCGTTATCTGACTCTTTTGCGTGACAAAGTCGTGCCCGCATGAAATCAAAGAGGTGTGTTATCTGTAATAAACTTTATGCAGGATGGGGCACCATCACATTATGCCAATCCAGTAAAACGAATCCTTTTGAGTACCTTTGTTGAAGACAGATTGATCAGTCGAGGTTGCAAAATCGCATGGCCTCCACTATCACTCTCACTCTGGTCGACTTCTGGTTGTGGAGCTATTTGAAATCACGTGTGTACCGTTCATCTCCTTCAACATTGGCCGAACTCAAAGATTCCATCTGTCGTGAGGTTTCTGCAATTCATTCCGATTTATTGCATTCCGCTGTAACGGGCGTTGCGAGTGGCCTTAGTTGTGTCGTACAATGTACTGGAGGTCATATTGAACAACTGCTATTATCAGAATAAATGAATGGAGCGTACTGTTGTCCTTTTCATTGTGTTTCGGACCATCTATAGGCGACTTTTTTAACTAAAACTTTTTTTGCTGCAAAAAAAAAAAAAAAAAAAAAAAAAAAACCGACAACCTTGTGATTTCTTTCTTGCAAACCGCACTGATTTATCTTACCTTCTTTTTTATGAATTTTTAAAATTGTAACGAACTTTTGGCTCACCCGGTATATACATATATATATATATATATATGTATGTATGTATGTATATATATATATATATATATATATATATATATATATATTTATATATATATATATATATATATATATATATATATATGTATATATATATATATATATATATATACAGGGTGAGCCAAATATTCGTTTATAATTTTAAAATTATATATATATGTATATATATATATATATATGTATATGTATATATGTATATATATGTATATATGTATATATATATAAATGTATATATATATATTATATATATGGGTGGGAGATGTTCGTGTATGCATGTGTGCGTATAATAATTTTAACAATTAATAATCTATTCAAATTATCATTTTCGTATATTCTTTTATTGAAATACAGTTTTGGTAGCACTCATTCAACTGAATATTTCTGCATTATATTTATACCTAAATGTCTAGTTCTTATCATAAATGGAAATAGTAAAAAAATATATTTTAGTTATATTCAATTACTTATTACGAATGATACGATAACAGTAGGATATGTAGCGTTAGAAGTCACAACAAAGCGATTTGTGATTATACAACAAAAACTGCTGTGAGACTTACGAGATAAGGTAAATAGCAATCTTATTATTTATTGTAATTCACTATTATAGGATAATTTTTATATAGGATAATTATATAGGGTACTTTTTTGTAATTCACTGATTGTTTAAAAAATTTGTGAATTAAAATATGTAGAATGTATACTGACACATGTCACTCTTAAATATTTATATAGTTTATAATCATAGAATATTCTTGAATTTCAAAAGTCTATATTATCAAACTCCATAAAATTACTATGAATAATATTTGAAAGCTTATGTGTATGGAAAAAATAAATTTACTCCTGTTCAATATATAATGTACGACTTCTTTCACAAATGTATTTACAGTGATTATTTATGAATATTAATACAGTAAAAAAATTATAAGAAAATAAAGCAAGTTTGCCAAGTATTATTCCAGTTCATTCCTGCAATTTTCATAAAAAATGTATTGCAATAAAATTTATAACTGAAAATTATTTTTATTAATGCAAAATTGGATTGCCCGTAGCTTAAGAAGCAGAAGTTAATAAACGAACTTACTATAAACACTTATATATTTTCTTCATTACACCTATTTATTTAAAATACAAGTAGTGTATTTAAAATTCAATGTGTAACTGATTTTCTATAACTTCATTAAATTTAATACAAATATTAGTATCGCTTAAAGCAAAATAATCTGGTTTAACATTTTAAAACTGTAAAAAAGTTAATGTGAATGATTCTTTTGTAAAATTTTACTTTTCATTATAGACTTCACCAAATAAACTATTTTACTTGAAAATAATCGATTGCAGCAATAACCAGTGAAAATATTATTTCTAATATTTGTCTCACCATTGCATCAATATGGCAGTTTTTAACTAATGTATTTAAGAGTCAGATAACAATGTTATTTTTTGTTTTTAAACATATTTATCCTCAAACACATTTGCTGTAAAAAATGCCAGGTTTGATTTTCATCGTTTTATTTTTCTCCATCAAAGAAAGTTGCATCATTTTAGATAATTTTATTTTTTGATGATTTTTTTAAGTTTTTTATTTCCAAATTATTTAGTAAAATTAGTAACAATAAAATGAAATGAATCATAGAAATAACTATAACAAATGTTATTTAAATTCATAAATAAGTTTATGAACCAAATTAAATTAATTATGATAAATATATATGCATGAAGGTTTTATCGTTATTACAGCAGAATGTGAAAACATTTATTGGTCTACAGGAAAAATATATTAATTTGTAAAATAAGGAAAACAGGAAGTATTGCAGAATTTTGACAAAAGAGAAAATCAACACCTAATCTGTATTGAATGTATGAGTTTAACTTTTCATATAAATAAGCATTACAAGTATATTGCATTGCAAATTATGAATATTGCATCAGAGAAAATAAAGTGTCTTCTAATGTATGTTATTTATTAATAACTGCATCATTTATGTTGAAAATTAAAATTTACAGAAAAAAAAAATTTATAGAAATTTTGAATTTAAATATAATGATAAAAAAGAAACTAAAAGAATTAAAAAAATGGAAATTTGAAAAGAGATCAAATAGAAATTTAAAAAAAAATAAATATAAAATTTATGTTTATTGTAAAGGTTATCTACCACCTACATTTTAAAATAAAATGGAATGGAATTGATAACATATATTTAACATGTTTGTAAACACATGTGCAAAAAATTCATTATTACATAGATCACACTTACTGATTAAAATACTATAAAATAATTGTTAAAAATTGGTACTAATTTGCTAATTGATATGTGGACTAAATGATTTTTTGTGAAGCTGTTAAAATCCTCATTTATTAAATGTTGAGTATAAAAAATTACAATAAGTATATATTTAAATAAATTAATAAAAAATTGTTTAACATTTATAATTAAATATCAATATTTTTTTTAAAAAAAACTTTTTTTTACAGAAGAATGAAAATATTATGCATTTTAGAAAAAAAATCTGTATATTTTTTGAAATAAAATAATCATTAAATTTTTGAGGATTATATTTATTTCAAACTGATTAGGTTTCAACAATGCATATTGGATACGTTAGCTATTTATTTACAAAAATCAGAAGTTCTTGCGTTTGATGGTTAGATTTTGCAATCATAATCCTTTTTTTTATTTAACATAAACACAATAATATTCCTTGAAAAATTTCAAAGTTAATATCTCAAACTGATAATTTTCACCTATAGTTAATTGTGTTTCTCTTTACAGTTAATATTAATTAAAGTTTAATATTATGATATTAAACTTTAATTCAGAAGGATACTTGTGTATTTAGTCGATAGAAATGAAAATACTCGTATATAGTTTTATATTCAGGATTGAATAAATGCATTTGTATTTTAAATTTAAGCTAAGTAAACATCTTGTTGAAATAAGAATTGTACGACAATAATCAAATTATTTTATGATACCTTGACAGTAAAAGAGTTAAGTGAATTTTATATAGGGTAAAGAAGAAAATTCTTACCATTTTTAATGACTCAAAAGAGCATAACTTACAGAAAATGTAGTCTATTGTAAGTCTTTGAAGTAATTATCATCGGCATGTATCCCTTCTGCCAACATGTATCCGATTGTGCAATCCCTTTGCGGTAAAACTCATGGGGTTTGAACGCAAAGAATTCTGTGAGTACATGATGCAAATCTACTTCATTGGTGAAAATTTTCCACGAGGATGATTGCCCAGGAATGTAAAAGGTAGTAATTTGATGGTGCAAGGTCAGGTAAATAAGGAGGACACAAATTCTCTGAACGAAGTCGCTGTATATTATTCCTGGTCACCATTGTGACATGCTGCCTCGAACTATAGGTCAAGAACAGTACACACTTGCGATTAAACAGTGCGGTATCCTGAGATTCCTTTTGTTTCTTTCTCCAGCGATTCGACTTTGCAATTGTTGTGAGCACAGGTCCGTAGTGACATTTTGGCGCATTGTTAGCATCTCAACTGCTGTAGTGAACCACTTGAAGATCTATTCACCCGAAGACAACATCCTCATAGAAGGACAAATCACCTGTTCAGAATTTGTGAAACAGGTGAATTGTCAAACGTTCATCCACAGCACGGTTTACAAATACTTAGCAATTCTGGCGACTGAATGCAGCAACAGCTAAGCCCATAAGGAGTACTATAAACTGGAAATGCGACCATATTCGTATATTACAAAGAGAGAAACCGGTAAATTGCCAAATAATTACCTCAATCAGTAAGGGAATATAAAAAGTATAACCTGGCTCTCATATTCCAGTGTATATACTGAGAGCAGCTAATGAAATTGAAACCAAGAATCTTTACCATAAAAACAGGATTATCAACCTAAATCGTTGTCAGACGTAATATATGTAACTATATAATTTTCTCCCTTCTAATGCGATGTCAATCTGTTTTTAATACATAGATAATTTTAAATCTTTAGTTCTGACATTGTTAATCTATAATAATATTTAATATGCAAATAAAGAAATCTGATAAAAGATTACATCATTAGGTATAGTTAAGTGACTAACTACATAAAGCGAAATATTTACAAATCATGTTTGATATTGTATTTTCATCAATTTTGTCAATAATGTCTTATTTATAATTACTTATTTTTATTATAATTATTCATTTATAAACATTAAGCTTATTTATAACTATTTGTAGTTATTATTACTTTTATGATTTATTAATATTTATGTATTATTATAAGATTCAATATTATTATTAAAAATTATTTTATTTGATATTAAATACATTTTAATTTTATATATATATATATATATATACATATATACCTATATATATATATATATATATATATATATATATATACATACATACAAACATATATATATATATATATATATATATATACCGGGTGAGCCAAAAGTTCGTTACAATTTTAAAAATTCATAAAAAAGGAAGAAAGTAAGATAAAGAAGTGCGGTTTGCAAGAAAGAGCTCACAAGGTGGTCGGATTTTTTTTTTTTTTTTTTAGCAGCAAAAAAAAGTTTTAGTTAAAAAAGTCGCCTGTAGTTGGCGCTGGCTGTCCAAAACACAATGAAAAGGACAACAGTATGCTCCATTCATTTATTCTGATAATAACAATTGTTCAATTTAACCGCCAGTACATTGTACGACACAACTAAGGCGACTCGCAACGCCCATTACAGCTGAATGCAATATGTCGGAATGAATTGCAGAAACCTCACGACAGATGGAATCTTTGAGTTCGGACAATGTTGAAGGAAATGAACGGTACACACGTGATTTCAAATAGCCCCACAACCAGAAGTCGACTGGAGTGAGGTCGGGTGATCGTGGAGCCATGCGATCTTGCAACCTCGACTGACCAGTCTCTCTTCACCAAAGGTACTCAAAAGGAATCGTTTTACTGGATTGGCATAATGTGGTAGTGCGCCATACTCCATAAAGTTTATTACAGATAGCACACCTCTTTGATTTAATGCGGGCACGACTTTGTCACGCAAAAGAGTGAGGTAACGCTTAGTGGTTACTGTGCACGTTTTCCAGCCCAATCTGGGACACGGTTCTTCAAAGAAGAAAGGTCCGGCAATGAAAGATAAGGTCAAGCCACACCAGACTGTCAATTTGACTGGATGCAGAGCTTTCGTCGTGTATTCACGAGGATTAGATGTTGCCCATATACGAGTGTTATGGGTGTTGACATCACCGTGTAGTGTGAAGTGAGCCTCATCCATCCAGAAAACGTTGAACAACCACTGAGTATCGTTTTCGATTCTTGCCATAGCCCACTAGGCAAATGATTCCCGCATAGCTGTGTCTCCCGGATGTAACTCCTGCATTAACTGCAGTTTGTAGGGATAGAGATGCAATATCCCGTGGAGGATACGTCGAATTGATGATTGAGGCACATCCAATATTCTTCCAGTTTCGCGAGCACTGCTACTCCCAATGGACGATTCCGCCGCTAAATCATTCATTGTGGTTTCCACCGCAGTATTCGGCTCTCCGCCAATGAGGGTCTTCCACTGCGTGGCCGATCCTCCAAAGAGCCAGTTTCCTCGAACCTCTTGACAAGCTTGACTATTCCAGGACACGATGTGGGGTCTTTCTTCGTCTTCAGTCCTTTCGTCGTGTGAAATTTTCGCAACGCAATAGTTGCTGACTCTCCGTTCAAATAGAACAACTTCACCAACAACGCTTGATCGGGTAATGATAACATTCTGAAAGGAAATGAGAAAGTCTCGAGTATCACGGCCTTTTATGGCAAGATTAATTTGCCTAATTCTGCTGAATCTCTGGATGTTAGCGCCATCTATAGGTGACTTTTCTAACTTAAACTTTTTTTGCTGCTAAAAATGCGACTACCTTGTGAGCCCTTTCTTGCAAACCACACTTCTTTATCTCACTTTCTTCTGTTTTTAAGAATTTTTAAAATTGTAACGAACTTTTGGTTCACCCGGTATATATATATATATATATATATATATATATATATATATATATATATATATATATATATACTGGTGAACTAAATATATATATATATATATATAAAATATATATATATATATATATATATATATATATATATATATATATATATATATATATATATATATATATATATATATATATATATATATATATATATAAATATATATATATATATATATTTCAACATGTTTAAATAAATAATCTATCTCCACATAAAGATTTACGCAAAATTTATTGCAACTAATAAAATAAAAAAATGTTTGCAAAAAATGATATTCATATTTTCTTTAAAATTAAAAAAGTATTTCTTACATCATCAGAATAAAAATAACACGCGTATTTACATATGTAAAACTGTTTAAATTATTAATGCATCATATTTTATATCGTATTTGTTATATACGGTATAAACATTATTGAGTAGAAAATAGCCTAATATTTTTACTTTTTTAATAGCTTATTTCTTAGTTACTGAAAATTCAATTTATTTTTTAAAACATGAATAAATTATTTATGTAACTTAAAACATAAGCCTACAATATTTCATTAAACAGATTTTCTGAGACTTTAAATATTTCTTAGGAACTTTTTATAACTTTTAATTGCTTTGATTTCACTTTCAATCACTTTTATTCAAAAGAACGAGAAATGTAAACATAAATTTATGATTACACAGTATCGTCAATTTTTGTTTTCTTTAAACTTTATTTTCTATTTTATGACTAAGTCATAAAAACTATAATTTAAAAGATATCGCACAATACACTCTGGCTGTAAAAGCATTGAAATGCAGAATAAGCGATTATTGTTCCAAGTACTTTGTGGGATTTCTTTTACTTCACTTAGCTTTATTCTGAAATTCAATCTGGTCTCTAATGTCACACGTGCAAAGAACGACTCTACATATTATGGACTGCCATTAGGCAAAAGCACAAAACTCTGAAATATGTATTCTGTTTTAGATGCTTTCCAACAATGTAATGAGGCTGAACAGCCTAAATGGGGTTTTTATTTCTCTTTTTGAGAACTTCGACGCGTAAGAACAGTTTAGAAACACCGAAGGAATTTTGAAATTCAAATGATATTTGTAGTCGAGTTATATTTAATAACATTGTAATCATTTCATTCTTTGAATACTTTATTTTATACGGAATCTCCTGAGTTTTGAAAGAAATGAAACAATTGCTTAATTTGTTTACTGAACTGAGTTGCATCAGTATTTAAATAATTTTATTCATGAAATTTAATGAAAAGGCAATTTTGACCTCAATTAGTGAGGAGTTTTTTAATCTTAAATAAACTTGGTATTAAGTTTGAGTTTTATTTTCTTAATTTTCTCTCTCTGTACACACACACACACACACACACACACACACACACACACACACACACACACACACACACACACACACACACACACACACACACACACACACACACACACACACACACACACACACACACACACACACACATACACACACACACACATACACACACACACACATACACACACACACATACACACACACACACATACACACACACACACATACACACACACACACATACACACACACTATAACATTATCAAAATTTCATATGACACTAATCGGGTATTTTTAAAAAAATAGGTAGAAAAAGACATTTATAAAACTTAAATTCATTTAACAATATTATGCATGCATTTAAAATAACGGTGTTAGAAAAGAAATGAATTTCAAATACTTCTAATGAAAAAAATACAGCTATTGCTTGTATTTTTTCATTGGAACTACTTCAAATCCCTTTCTTTTAAATATTATATGTATTTTTAAGTATTTCTTAAAACTCTCATATATATTTTTAGTATTACCTAAAAATTTTAAAGTAGAAATTTAGCAGCAAATATTTTAAATTAATCTATTTTTTCATCCCAAAATAGATTATGTTACATCAGGTATTGGTACTTTGTAAAATCTATGACTAATTTTCCAAACATAAAACAATTATGTTTTGAGGAAAATAAATGATGAATGAACTCGAAAAAATTTCCACATAACCAGAATCATTGAAATTAAAATTTTATTAAAAATATTGATTTGATATTTAACAATAATCCTTGGATTTTCAGAAGTTATTGGCTTTTTATTCAGGCATATAACATAGTTCGTGTTTTACTTTGTTCATAAAATATAAATTTTTAACATTTTTAAGGTAGTCTTATTGTTTGATTCAAATTATTAAGTTATAATACGTTAATACCATTAAGAAAAATTGGAAATAATTGTTATCATGTTATTGTATTCCATCACTCAAAAAATGTTTTGATGTAAAAAAATAACATTAACTGCAGTGATGTAAATTTCCGCAATTTAAAAAGGAGTAATTATTGATATTCCTTAACGAATTAGTCCAAGCATTTTGAAAAAAACTTAAATAATGATTTTTTTTTAATGTTTTAAGGATTCGTGTAGGATATTTTAAAATGTAAGTAGAAAGAAGTTTAAGTATGGTATATACTATTTGCACTTAAATGAAGTTTGTTTATCTGAAATTTAGAAATAAAACTAAAACTATTATAATTTACTTGGCATATATATAAAAAAGAAAAGACATAACATTTCAATTCATTTAAAATAATGAACATAAAATGATCTTATGTGAATAAATTTATTAAGTAATTATGAGGAAAATTATTTCTTTGAATAACATAAATTTCTTAAAATATTAAATACTAACTTTTATAAAGCGCATAAGTTTTTCATTGTTATTTAAATTAAATTATTTTTCAAGCCAATTAAATTTTGCTCTTCAAATAAAAAGTAGGTTATTTAAACAAATAAGTAGTATTTAATTAATATTCATTAAAAAGTGATAGAAACAATTGATTTGATTATATTTTTAAAAATATTTGTGTTGATGGTTTAAACACATAAAACATTTGGAATTGTAATATTGACTTACATAATAAATCAAAATTTTTTGGTAAAATTTTGAATAGTTTCTGAGTTTCAAGAATTATATTTCAATGATACATTTCCATGATTGTAACTAAAGTAAAAAAAATAATAAAATCTTAAACTTTAAATAATTCTTGGTCAGTACTCATGATGAGTATTCCTTAAAATATTTTAAGGCCTATTTTTAAGAAGAATTTTAGAGCAGTTTTTATGAGATTCTAATTACCGTCTAAAAATACTTGGAGGGATTTTTAGTTTCGATTACCCTTAAGCAATTTGTAGTAAGTGTTCTTTGTCAAAAGAACTTTTTTCTCGTTGACGTTAATTAATTTTCTTCTTATTTTTAGGACAATATTTTTTTTCACTATAGATTTTGCAAACATGTTTTTGATAGACATAAAATGAAACTTATAAAACAGAAATCATATGCATATGTGTATAAATAATATATAAAACAATTTTATTTATTTTAAGAGTATATCCCATTTAATGACTTCCTTACAAATACAACAAAATAAATAAGCAAAGCTATTAATTATTCACAGTTAAACGAAAATACCATCAAACCTGAAATCTTTGTTTCTTTCTAGGAAGTTATGAGAAAAATCATTCCTTTTTCATAAGCGATTTCTTTTGTGATAACAGCGGAAAAGAAGAGAACAATGTACGTCCAATATTATCGAGTAAGTGTCAGCTTTAGCCGAGATAGTTATGTCCTTTTATCGCCTAAACCGATCTACACATATAAGGCAACCTTTAGAATGAAAGAGACAATGAAGTCTGGTTTCCCTCTCCCACTACCCTATTTTGCGTGATCAATACCTTTTAATTAATTCTTGGCTTACTGCTCTCCTCCTGCGAATCCTTGGCAACACTTTCGCCTTTAAATACCTACTACATAAGTTGGGGATAATGGCTGCGAGAGCGACTTTCACTGTCTTCATAATTGGGCAGGACAAGCGACTCCCTGGACGTATGGCGTTTAATCTTATTCCCTCCGAAGGGGGGACGACTCATTGTTAAATACATAGGGAGTGGATCGTTATCAGTGTACTGAGAGGGATATCCACAAAGCTTCATGATGAGCCAGAGATTGCTTAATCCATACCATCAAACTTGAATGGCTTTTCATAAAACGGACAATGCATTTTGAATGAACATATGCATTTGGATTATTCGGGATTTCAAATACGGTTGTGTAACATATTGCAATTCTCAATGAGGGATTTAAATTGTTATATCAAACTCATTTGTTCTTTGCTACATTTTTATTATCAAGTAAACAATATAATGTGCATTTTCGTAACATTTTTTTATTCCGGAAAAATTTATCGTGTATTATGAGTTAATCAAAATATAAAGTTCTGTCTCCATTCTTGAAGTGTTTTAACTTCTTAATTTAATGTAATCAAATAAAGCAATATTCAGTAAAAATATTGTTGCAAATACAAAGTTTTACTAATTATTGAAATTATTGAAATGATATTAAAATATTTTTTTTAGATTTACATCAAACTCATTTTGATTTACATCAAAATTTGATGATTCTTGATTCTCATCAAAACCATCTTATATACATAATTAAAATTTCAGGACAATTTTGTAACGAACAAGTATGTTGAATACTTTCAGAATTTCAATTGAACAAATTATTAATGAAATATTTAAAGTCTATTGGAAACACTAAAATGTTATTTTTAATTGTGACATAAAGATTTAGCTTAAATTACTCAAGCGACCAAAAAAATAAAAAATCTTTTAAAAAAAAATAAAAATTGATAATAACAAATGGATTTAGTACAAAATTTTATGTTTCAGGAAACTTCATTGTAAACATAATAATTAAATGTGTATAAAAATTATAAGTTAAAACGTAATATAATAATAATATTGAACTTTTAAATAAAACTGGAATAATTTAATAAGTAATATAATAGAAAATATGATGAGCAATATACTTCTTGCTATTTTTAAATGATTTAGCAGTAACATTTTATTTTAAATTAATTCAATGCATTATAATTTGGGCGAACATGTTGTTTGCAATAAATCATAATTCTCACATAAATGCATAACATTTTGCAAAAAAGTAGCAATTATGAGAAATAAACACGCAAGTTTTTGAAATAAATAGTATTGTTTTAATCATTTATAATTTCAATGATTAATTTCTATTAGTAATTTATTTCACCAGCAAAAAACAATATAATTATATCTCATCGCCATCCAATTAAAATGTCTAGTGTAAAGAAACCTAATTAATAAAAACTCATAATTGCAGGTAATTATCTTGGCATAACTTCATAAAGCGTAGTGTACTTATGATTTCATAAACTGTTGCAGCAAAATTTAATGCGAACGTGGTAGCATTCACTTCTCCTACACTTTATTAATTCAAAACTTATAAAAAATTAAGATTGTTTCTTATTAGATTGCTCCAAAAGAGTTTTGTTAAAGGAGAACATTTTCGGAAGTTAATGAAGTCAAGAACAAAATTAATGCGATGGGAAAGTTGTTAATCACTGGCGATAAAAACCTTCCCTAAAATGCAATTTTTTGCCCTCTGTTTCCTTGCTTTCATCTAATCCATTAATGATGATGAGCGAGATGAGCTTTCTCAGAAGAAACGAGCAACTTCACTTCTTTTGGAACGTAAAAAATATGGAAATAAAAATAAAAACCAAATATGCTTTTAGGAACCGCTACTGTTTTCCGTGTTCATTAATAGTAACAGGAACAAGCTTATCATCAATTTTTTTTTCTGTTACGTCTTAATGATTGATTCTAAGAGAACAATTGTATATTTCTCGTATATGTTATGCAAGAATCGAAACTATTAAAATATTCAATTAGTAGAACAAAATGCATTAATTTTACAATTAGATAGTTGTAAAGAAAACTAAAATAAAATTTAGTTCCGAAATGTTATCACATGTCTTTTAAAAGAAAAAAAGTATTATTTTTATTTTTAAATTCTAGTACAAACAAAGCATTAAAAAATAATTCAGATATCAGGATTTCAACTAATGTTATATTAACATTTTATGTAAAAGTATTAGAGTTATTAAATACTTGAAATTGGTAAATGATTTGATGAATTATTGCTTTCTTTTTTAACATGCTTAACCCAAAGTGCCACATAAATACAGATGTTTGGTAAACATTTTTATGAAACAAATACTCCAAGTACGCTGATTTGAATAATTTGATATAAAATAACTGAGTTTTGCTTGATCATTGCTTTTTGTTGAGAATGTACTAATTTATGACATTTGAATGCATGCATATGATAATGCAAATTTTTAGTTGTCAAAGGTAACTTTGCATTTCATTTAAACATGTAATATTTTGAATTAATAATTTATATTAAAAAAGCAACTTCATTTATTAATTAATAATGTTTTTTTCAGTAACTAAATATTCAACTTACTTACATTATATTGCCCCAATTTATAAAATTGATAAAAATGCTGAAATCCAATATTTTATTCAAATATTTTACTATACTATACATAATAATAAATAACAGATTATTTAAACTTACATCCATTTATTTTAATTGAATACATTTACCAAATATAGTAAAATTCATAAAAAGAGAAAAAAAATTGCTATAATTTTTAAAAACGCACCATAAATCTCAAATTAAGGAAGAAAAAAAAATATTTGAAATCCCAAAATTTGGATTGCAAGACCCATTTTCAAAAGCAATTCCTAGTTCAAATTATATTTTTCGTGTCTAAATGCAAAACATATTCACCAATGATTCCAATGTTATTTTCATCCAAAACAGTGATTTGAATAACAAATCAAACAGCCCATAGCAATTTAACTGCCATCGTGTTGCATTTGACCGAGCTCGATCAGAATACTTAAACAAGACTAAGTTAAATGGTTGAACATTGTGTCCGCATTATGCTGTTTTAACAATTTCCGAAAGAGAAATTAATCACTGAATCAGTTCTGGAGAACATACAATCGAAACACTTCTTTGCATAAATATACAACTCTTGGTGGGAAATTTTAACGGAAAGCCGTTCCAATCCACAAAAGGCAATTAGGTGTGCTAAATTAACATGGAATATGTGCCGGTACTTATGACTCATGCCCTTAGCTACGGTCATCGTAATAGGGTTTCGGTAGCTCCTCATTTATCTTCACCCGGGAATCTGTTATTTAATAAATGTTGAATGCAGGCATCGGGGTACTCAGTAGCACAGAGCAGAGAGTTGATAAGTGTTCCGTCTATGCGCTATGTTTGGGTGGAGGGAAAATGAATCGGTTAACGAGAAATAGGCAAAGCTATTTTATAATGATTTTGTTTCAGTTTTAAAACTCCTCAGCCTTTTCCATTTCTCATCAAAAATTATTATAGATTGTTTTAGTCCATCATTTGTTTACTTTTAAATTATCAACATAATTTTAAATGCTTTAATAATGTATTATTTTTATTTATTTACTATTTAATGATTTTTGTACGATAATATATATTTACATATATATACATACGTACATACATACATACATATATATATATATATATATATATATATATATATATATATATGAAGTAAATATTAACATATGTTTTAGATACGTACTGTGTTGACTGCATAAAAGCAGAGAAAGAGAATTTAACTAAGTTACTTTATTATATTTATCGTTCTTACAAATCTATTGATGGTTTATGTTAATGAACAATATTCCTACAATATTCTTGGCAAATATTTGCTCTTAATTGGAGAAAATTGAATATTCAGAACATCATTCTTCCTGCTTTTCTTAAATTTCTAATATTTATCTCCTTTAACATATACTATATCATGATTGTCATAGAAAAGAATGAGAGTATTTATTCCAATTAAACTTCTGAATTAAGCGTTTAAGATAAGTTATTGGTTGCTTAGGAAATGCCTTAAATATATATTAATTTGCAGTGGAATTACTAATGCTATAAATAAATACTTTATATATATATATATATATATATATATATATATATATATATATATATATATATATATATATATATATATATATATATATATATATATATATATATATATATATATATATATAAATACGTATTCTCAAATATTTGAAAAATATTTCTACTATAATTAAAATGTGCCTTATATTTTTTAGACAGTTTGATACATTTGATGTATTTCAAAGTATTCACGTTACGTTATTCCATTACAATATATATGGTACTTAAACATTAAAAAATATAAGATAATAGGAAATAGTTTAAGATAATAGGATATAAAAATAAATTAAGATAATAGGAAATTAAGGAGCTAAATGTTTTAACTCAATCATGAAATGTAAGAAGAATTATAATTAATTTTAGCAAAACGGAAAAAAATGATTTTATAAAATATATTTTCTGATGAACAGTAAAATAAATTTTACAAATATCAGAATTATTATAAAATCTGTTATCTCAATTTTAGAAATCATTTCGTGAAAATTACAAAAGAAAAATCAAATTTTATGTAAAATTTTTATCAAATAAGTTTTAGAGAAATTTTACATTTAATCTAATTCACGATAATGTGTTGACATTAAGAAAGGGTGACATTTACCAAAGTAAGATTGCGAACAGCATGTTTAGGAGCAAAGAAAGACAAGGTGTCATGCCCTGATTGATTAGCTTTCATAAAGTCTTCGGACGTCCCGCACCTCGTCGGCACCAATGTTAACAACGGCCCGGATATTGATCCCCCCAATCCGGCGCCCCGATCGCTCTCATCACTTCTTTCCACAAAAATCAATACTTCGTCTCTGTTCATAAATAAATCAAAGAGCTTCTTAAGACCAAATGTCTCTGATACAAGTAAAGTTTGAGACTCAGACATAATGCCTACACGATTCCAAAGTCTCTTGAAATAATCCTTTGAAAAATATGATGCATTTCGGAATGAATTAAATATTCACGAAATATAAGAGAATACTGGAGAAAAGAAGAGAGTTAAGTGAATTGATATGAATTTCGCTTTCGAATCAATAAGTAGATTTAAATTAACTTTGAAATAAACTTCACTATTCAATTAAAATAGGATTGGACTGAAGAACAGAAAATTTTAAATGAATAAGAAAGGATATATATATATATATATATATATATATATATATATATATATATATATATATATATATATATATATATATATATATATATATATATATATATATATATATATATATATATATATATATATATATATATATATATATATATATATATATATATATATATATATATATATATATATATATATATATATATATATATATATATATATATATATATATATATGTAGGTATGTATGTATATATTAAAGCAACAAATATAGTAAAAAATGATAATTTGGTGTTCTTGAAGTAATAAGTTATTAAAAAGAAAGTCAAAAACATGTTTTGGTTTAACTAAATTCTTAAATGTATTATCTAATTTATTAAATGTATTATCTTAAATGTAATATCTAAATTTATAGTTGCATTGTTTATGCTATATTCTGAATCTTTTAAAAAATCCATAGCTCACTAGTTTCACACATTTATTTTTTTTAAAACTAAAGCTTCAAAAAATGAATTTGATTTGTGAATTTTCAATTCATTTGAATATTTTCAATAAAATAACTGTTTCTTAAATAACTGTGGGTTTAATTAATTCAATAGAAAAAATTCACAAATTTGTAAAGTTAAATTTTTAATTATGTTATAATTTTGAATTTAAAATTAAATGATAGTGCTGGTGTTTAACTGTATCAAAGTTATTTTCATAAGCGTTTTTAATATTTTATGCATTTAAAAATATGATTTTGTAATTAGTGTTTACTTAGAATACAACAGATGCAGCTCAATATTATACTTTATGTGTATACAAGATTTATTGAGATTGGTGTATCTGAATTATGAATAAAACAATTAAAGAACTTCAGTTTAATAAGTGATTTAAAATAAATAATCTCACCAAAAGATTGTCTACTAAAACCTTATGTATAAATAATCTTTCTTTGCTGTTATTTATATTGTTTTAATAAACTGACATATAATTCGAAAATGGCATGATCTAACATTTGAAATCATAAAACATGTTATTATAAATGTTTCATCAAGATATTGGATAATATATTCTGTTTAAATATAGTAAACCCTTAGAAATTGAACAAAATTACTTTACTTGTATCACAAGTTTAAACTTTTACTTGCATTACAAGTTAATTAACTTTTAAAAATATTATATCTGCTTCTGATGTATTATATTTCTTATATTTCATATAATTTCATAATCTGAGACAAGGACGAATGGTGTACGGATTCATCCATGTTAAAATTTTATTGTCATTTTTTTCTCTTTTATTAATATACTTATTAATATTTTAATACACTTATTTCTTTTATTGATATAATTTTTTTACATATCAGACTAGTCAACCAAACGTTAACTGTAATCACTTTTCGGCTATTTCCAAGAGGGAAAAATAAGTAAAAACGTTTGGATTTGATAACCAAAAGGTGGAATTTTGGATTCACTTCGGAATACAATGACTATGAATGAATGTAAAAGTAACATCTTAGAAAATCTAATAAAATGTGAAGGTGCGCAAAATGGAGAGTTTTCATGGAGGCAGATTGAGTAAATAATTGGAGATACTATAATTAATAAGTTACTGGAAATTTAAAGAAACATGGACGTTATGATTACGTTATGACATGGACGTTATGATTACAAAGAAAGCTTATATTAGTACTCAATAAAAAAGAAACAAAATTTATAAATTAATAATTCAGAAACAGCGTACTAGAAAAACAAATGAAAATTTAATAATCTGAGAAAAAACAAGAGGGAAGTCTTTTCGCATAAAATATATAGATTGATGGAAAAATTTTTATGAGAATACCAAAATGAGTCAAGAAAAATGTTACAAAAATGCGAATATTTTATATTGCTTTTCCTCTACCCTGGAACAATTAGATGTAGAAAGGGTGGCGGAGACCACATAAAAGGTTAAAATGAAGTGTTAAGTAGGTGCAAGAAATCCTTATAGATTTTCTGCACGAAACTGATCTGCCAAGGTAGGATACTTATCAAATTTCCGTTATGGGAATTACTGAGAGCGATGAAACTGCAGAACCTGATGAATCTGAATAAAAATAAAGCTGTAGGATCTAAGGCATAATTTACATATAAATATTGTCTTGTCTGCGCTTACCGA
This sequence comes from Latrodectus elegans, assembly GCA_030067965.1. NCBI lineage: Eukaryota > Metazoa > Arthropoda > Arachnida > Araneae > Theridiidae > Latrodectus > Latrodectus elegans. The sequence goes on from CM057822.1 coordinate 57,712,900, forward strand.
TATAATTCATATCATTAGTTCTAAGTATGGAACCAGATGCCCATTGAATAGAAAAGAAGTTCAAAATGTCCCCTTATTATAATGCAATTGCCAAAACATTTCCCTCCTAAGTATAGAAAGTAATAACTTTTACCATATTTTATATCAAAGTTTATTACCACGTGAAACTAAAGTTGTTGGCGGCTACCAATGTGGATTCCAAGCAGAATGAGCTACCGTCCATCAGTTTCATAGTATTAGACACATTTTATGGAAGAATATTGAATATAATATTGATACCTTTTAATTTATTTTAAGGCTGATTAAGAAATATTTATTATGATGTCTGACACAATAAACTGATTTGTATTTTTCTTACGAAATTGATTGATTTATCTAGAACTGTGTTTCTTAACCTTTTTGGCACAATGGACAACTTTTAAACTTTTAAATATGTGACGGACCTCTCTGTGAGAGAGATAATTGTTTAAACATTATGTATTACAAAATATTTTTTCTTATTATTTATTTCAATATTTTTATTTCAATAGTATAAAAAAATTGAAAAAATTAATTTTTTAATGGGAAGGCTTTTGTTGATTTTCCATTATTAACAGATTGAATTGAGGGAAGGTTTTCTACAAAACAACCTACATATCATGTCCGACATTCAGTCACTTTCGATGTCTTCTTTTTTATTGGGACAAGTGTGGCAAATGGAATAACTGTAGCAAACGGAATAATGGCTGCCTTTACTCGTTTTACAAGCAATGGGTAAGAAGGATTCTCTTAAAGAAGACCAAAACTCTCCAAGAGTTTTTGAATCGAAATCCATTTTTAACAAGGACTTTGTTTTCAAATCAATTAGCTCATCTTTGGCAAGGCCCGTGTCATCGATACAGTTAATATCACAAAGAAAAGGATTACGAATCCACAACTCATCTTTTATATTAATTCCATACGAATTGAAATATTTTTCAAATGAAATCTTCATAATTGTTATATCAGGACCTTGAATTAAAAGATATAGATCATTCATGTGATTAAAAATGTGTGACAGGTAAGCCGATTTACATATAAAATCTTTTTTCTTGAAATATTTGAAAAGAAAGTTATCTTTTTCTTCTAATAGAAGTGATACTTCTGTCTTCAACATGAAAATTCGTTATCTTTTTCTTCTAATTGAAGTGATACTTCTGTCTTCAACATGAAAATTCGTTTCAAAACCTGCCCTCATGAGAGCTAGCGTACTTCCGTGTGGTACAGAAGTACCTCATGTTCTTCATTCATTCCTTGATAAAGTGTTTTAAAAAGACGATGATTAAGAGCTCTACTTCTAATAAAATTCACAGTTTTAATAGCTATTGACAATACATCTTTTAAACTGGTTGAAAAAGTTTTTGTACTCAGTGCATGCCAACGTAAAAACAATAGGAGTCTCTTTTTTTACCAAATGGGCAAAATCAGATTTATTGCCAAGCATCGCAGATACTCCATCCGTACAAAATGAATGAAGTTTTTGTTTCCAGTAAAAGTTGTGTTTGGAAAAGAAGCAATTTAAATTCGTCTAAACATCAATTGACTTTGCAAAAGAAGATTACAAAATAAGAATTCTTCTTTGATAATATAAGTTAACACGTAACGAACAAAAGCAAGAAGTTGACTACAATTCGTGATTCTGTAGTTTCATCCAATTGCATACTAAAGGGAAATGGTGATTCTTTAAATCCATCGCGATGATCTGTTTCAAGATATTGCAATAAATTTCAACTATTCTTGAATGTATCACATCGTTAGACAATGGAATAGCCTCAAGTTTTTTTCTCTGTTCCTGTCCAGAAGCTAATTTAACCATTTTCCAACGCACATAGCTTAATTAATGTCTCTCCAATAGTATGCGGTTTCTTTCTATTGGCCATACGATATGCAACTCTGAAAGATGCCTAAACCAAAGGTTTTTGTGAAATATCAAATCCAAGTTTAGTCAATTTTCCAGATTTCGAAAACTGGGCTTTCTTCTTTGTAAAAAGTTCCAGATCTTTAGATGCCTTTTCAGGATGAAGAGATTTGAGATTATCTATCAATTTTGCCGGTTTTATACTGGCGTTTGCCAAAACTTTTCCACACAAAAATCATTGTGGCATTTCAACACATTTTGATTCCTTCATGCAGCAGAATCAATATTTTACATAATTTTCCTCATACTTCCTTTTTTGGACATTTTAGGCTACAAAAACTATCAAATAATCAAATGAAACATTAAGAACAAACATTAAGATACAAAAACACTTGAAAAGAATACTTTAATTACAACTTACAAAAAAGTAAAACAGATATTTTGTTTTACAAATTTACAAGAATTTTGCGGAACTGTTTTTAACGTCACTTTATTTCCAAATGAAGTAAAATTCAAAGGCTACTTTGCTTTTTTAAAATTTCAAATTTTATTTGGTTTGCGAATGTTATTTTTTTCGTATTGTGGGTGTCTCTATTACAAGGAAATGGCATACAGACTGCTTATGGAATTTGTCCATGAGAAAAAGTTTTTTTTTTTTAATAATGATGCAAACATTTTAAAAATTAGGAGCAGTCGGCGGACCCCCAAAATATGTTCCAAGGACCTCCAAGGGGTCCATGAACCACAGGTTAAGAATCCCTGCTCTAGAAGGACATTAAGAATAGTGAAGCATAAAATTAAATATGTGTCTGATATATCAGATGTATTTTACAATGAAAGAGAATAGAGATAAGGCGATTCCTTTGATTTGATATTTTTTTGTCCTTGATAAAGCTGTTAGTGATGCCGAGATCGTGCTTAGAGGGGCCAAGTTTCAGAGATTTATTAAGGTATTTGCATACGCCGATTACATTGACATGATTGAAAAAAATAAACATGGAATTGCAGTCTTGTTCTTCTATGGAGAATGCAACTAAGGACATTGAACTAACCATAAATAAAAATTTAAAAAAAAAAAAAAAATGGATGTAATAATTTGAGCAATTTACTCCCTCCCACTGCAGTTAAAATCTTATACTTTGGAGAGAATTAAACAGTTTATGCATCTCGGTATAGTTATTTCAATATATATTACTAAATTTTCACATCATATTGCTTAGAGCTAATGAATATTATTTTGAATTAAAGATTTCCAAATGTCTGAGTTCTTAATTTCAAGACAAAGTTTAAACTCTATACTATTCTTATCAAGTCTATCTTATTGATGGTTGACAGTACTGACCATTAACACAAAACAAAGAAAGAGAATTTTTAATTTTTTAAAGAAAAATACTTAAGCCTAATTAGAGGAAATGACAGATTTTTTTTAGTCATAAAATTTAAAGATCATATAAACTACTTAGTATTAGCGGGGTTATTACATCTTATCTCATCAAATGTCATAGGAATATTTTTATATAGGACAATTTGGATTTTAATGAAATGGTCACCGTTGAAAATGTCAAGGTACAAAAAAAAGAGGAAGATTTTACTCTTGATGGTTAGATTGTGTAAGAGAAGATCTAAAAGCATTACAAGTTAATTATAATGTGAATGAAACCTGATCAAGTCCATTTTAGGAAGTTTTTTGAGACGGATCAAAGATACATTGAGCTGCGATAAAATTAAATAAGATCGATCTTATCATTAATGGCATAAATAATGGAATTATATTTGTCTGCTTTCAAATCACGACAATGGATTCACTCATTTCAAAAATAAATTGAAAGATAACAATCATAATATAAAACATAAAAATCAGATAAATTTATTTGAACTTTGTATAAAAACATTATATATTTGTGTAAAAAGAACAATTAAGGAATCCTTTTTTATGTTAAAATCATATTATTATGACAAACATTTCTTAAATTTATAGTTGTTATAAAAATTAATATAAAACAAAATGCAGATTTTCTATATATAGTTTTATACTTCGAGCTCAGCAAAATTCTTATATTGATGGAGTCAAAAATCATTTTTGTAAAGATAAAAAAAGAGGTCATAAATCAGTTTAAGCTTCACTGCATAAAAATTATTGCTTGCTGTAACTGAAATTTTGATCTTCACTGAATTGCAATAAATCTTTAGAACTTTTTTATTTATTATTTTATATTCTAGCTAGTATTTTATAACTGATTTCTACAGAAATCATTTTCGATTATATTTGATTTTTCACCCATGTAATTTTTCTGCTCGGATAAATTTCTGATAATCGAATATTATTTTCTTCTCACTTGAGAATTGTTACACGAGTCAATAAAGTTTGGAATATTTTTAATTTAACACATTTGCAATATTTGATACTGGTGTATCAATAGTTTGAAGAACTACTTGTTGATATAAAGCTTTAAAAAGGCAATAAGATTATAAATAATTTTGATGCTCAATTTTCTTCAGAAATATAACTCAATCGCATTATGATAGATATATATGAATAGGAAAAAAAATTAAGAAAAAAAACTCGTATAAAACGCAAATCCTGCATTATAAAACTTTATATATTCCTTACAGGTTTTTATAATTAACTTTTTTTATAGAATCTATGTTACATCTAGAACAAAGCAGTTGTTTTAAATAAATACCTACTTATCACATTATAAAGTATTACTTTTAAAGAAGAACTACATATAAAGAGTATTTTCAACAAAAAAGTATAGTTATTATGAATTTAGCGTCTTACGCTTACGAAAAATTCTTATAATTTAATAGTACCATGAATTTTTATGATTTTTTGTAAATTTCTTGTGAATTTCAATATAAATTTATTTATTTCAATAAATCAGTGAATTTGGAATAATTGTTTCTTTTCTTTCTTCAATGAATGATTCTAATAATAACATATGGTAGTTTCAATGATTTAAGAGCAATTGTTTACTGACAATTTCATGTTTATGACTTGTCTCTGATTTTAGGGAAACACTCTTGAAAACATTATATTCCATAATGAACTAGCACTTTAATTTAGATGTATGTCACTTGCCAAAAGTAATAATGTACAAAGTCTAACCATTTTATATTTTTTAAAATTGAGATAATCATTTTTCGATGGATTCTACTGTTCGTGTTTATCTATTTATTAGTCTAAAAATATAGTTTACATCAATTAATTTATTATTGAAAAATAATGCCCAAAAATTCTATAAGGAATGAAATACTTTTAATTAAATCACTAGTGTAAATACAATGATGTTTGTAATTAATTTAAAAATATGTTTTAACATAAATTTATATGTCATAGTATGAAATATTTTTGAATCTGGATAACGATTTCGCAATGATTACACGTCATGAATTGTAATAGTACCCCTGTCAACGAACGATAACATCCATGAAGAAATACATTTTATATTTTTTAAATTGATAGTCATGCAGTCTTGATAAAAAATTACCTTCAAATTTCTGATCAACTTAATACCACTTTCTAAGTGGCCTTAAAGCGCGTAATATTACAATGGGAAGAAAAAGTATTCCTTCCATGAAAATTTAAAGATTTAACTCAATTATCTTCTATTACAGCTAAAGATAATTTAAATATAATATTTGTCAATTCATCTTAATTTCAATTTGCATAAATTTTTCTACACTACATGAGTTTAAAATTTCCATATTCAAAATAAGGGAGCGTTATTTTAAATGAGATGATTTTTATAGCGTGGAAAACTCAGAAATACTGTAATCAAGTACTATATGCCAAGCATTTTAATAAGCTTTACGTTAAATAGGAAGACAACAAGTTATTTATTTCTATAAAGTATTTATATATATATATATATATTACAAGTAATTTTTCAAGCAAAAAGTTTTTTATTGACAACTATAGGTTCAAGAATTTAACTACCATTTGTAGTATCTGATTCACCGAAGTGATATAGGAATTGTTATAGAAACATCATGCTCATCGCACAAACTTAGAGCAATAGCATAGAATCGATCATGCAGAATGGCATTCTTGTATGAAAGATCACTAATAGGCAATTTAAGTATGGACATTTTAGCTCGAATATTTCAGTGTGTCTGGCTGATAAAATGAATTAGTAAAACTATTAGTAATATATGTATATATATGTATATATATATATGTAATAACAGTAATATATATTAATATATATATACATTTTATATTTTATTCTAAGTATTAACCATTAAATTTTGACTAAACTTTGAAGATTATAATTGCGAGCAATTTATTGATATTGATAGAGATTGAATTTTTCAGCGAATTTTTCATTTAGTTGCGAGCAATTTATTGATATTGATAGAGATCGAATTTTTCTTGAAATTGAAGAGACAAATAAATAAAAGAGTTTTTAAAATCGAAGTTATATATCATTTGACTTCATATAAACTAGAGATCAAGATTTTCTTTTTTAAGTTTCTTGTGTTTCGGTAAAAGAATAAATAAATAACTCCCACAAGATTGAGTAAATATACATTCTATGATTTTATAGAAAATGTAAATTTTCCATTGTTTTGACATGCAAATATTTTTATATCAAACAAAAAATACATAACATTATATCAAACAAAAATCAAACAAAAAATATATAGTCATCAGTCTATCTTGAAAAGAATGAAGCAATAATTTAACATCAGAATTTATTTGATAATAAAGAGATGTTTTGTAATCTAGATTGATAATTAATATGCTTTTATTAAAGTAAAAAAGGGAATTTGCTTAACGAACAAATATATGCTCTACTTGCGTTGCTTGATCATGTAGAAGCTTAATTCTTATTTTGTGGTTGCTACTATACAGTTCGATATAATTAATTCTATTTGAAATTAACTGCTTGAATTGATCATGAATCCCTGAAACACCCATAATAATCCGTGAGGAGAATCGACAAATTGATGATCTAATGGAAAGGCGCAATACCCATTCAGCCTTCTGATCGGCAATTCCAAATACAATTTTAAACACATTGTTTTTCAGCAACAGAAATATGTCCGTGAACAAGTTTAAACATTTTTAATTTGGTTTGTTTATTTTTTGCACTAGAATTTTGAACTCGAGAGCCAATTAAATTCAGATTTAGATTCTGAAGTGGATCTTAAGTTCCTATAAATATCATCTCCCGAAATGAAAGTTAAACATACAAATGGTTGAACCAACAATTAGATACAAGCGATTCATTTTTGGTTAATATTAGCAATAGAAAAAAAAGGTTTTAAAGATTTCATCCAAATAAAAAATATAGAACTGATTGATATTTTATGTAAATAAATATGAAATTCATCACATTAATAAACTATTGCCAAACACAGAGAAAATTCACAAGTCAATGTTTAATGAAAGTTAATGAGAGAGTTCTTGCTTGGTAAAAGAAGCTAGAGAAATTTGAATATTTGGGTTGAATAAACAATGTTGATTTTCAAGTAATAGTTAGCCCTTTCTTGTATTCCAGTATAGAGTATTGCTGAAGAAAAATAATAATTACTTTCAAACCCTGTGAAATAAACAATAAGTTTGAATAAAGAATCAAGTTATAATTATTTTCCTTCAGATTAATACTAAACTTTGAAATATAAAAATATCTTTCTCTTAAAGTTGGTGTGGTTAGTTTAAAAAAATATTTAATAGTGCAGTTTTGGTTGAATCCTAGAATTTGCTTAAAGACACAAAACTTTTATGCATGATAGCAGGCTGATTAATATATTATGATAATGTTTTCCACCTCAGGATAGGCATGAATACCTTACTTTTAATTTAGTGACAATCTTAAAAAAAGATTAAGTATTTTTCGTCTGCATTATAGAAGATGGAATCTACTTATTAACATGACGTTTCAAAACTCGAAATTTAACATTTAATTTCTTATAAACAAGCATACATTACATTAATATTTCTTACTCATTTAACTATCGAAAAGTTTAATTTTATATGATTATACCTACATTCCTAACTGGTTAACATTTTATGTAAATTCTATTTAACTAAGCCCTTAAATCAGGAGGTAAGAAATTATCATTTTTATTGATATAATTATGAAAAAAAAAACAAGGACATACATGGGCTTTTTAGGACAAAGACATTGTGACTAGAATTATATATATATATATATATATATATATAATTCTAGTCACAATGTCTTTGTCCTAAAACCCATGTATGTCCTTGTTTGTTTTTTCATAATTATATCAATATAAATGATAATTTCATACCTCCAGATATATATATATATATATATATTTATATATATATATATATATATATACTTGACACACACTCAAGGGGATTATAAAAGGAACTATCACGACATATGGGTTTCTTATTATCGTACAATTCACAGAAAGTGAATGAAATTTTCTTATAAAATATTTTTGAGGTATGCACTCAAGAATGATATGGAGAACAACAGTGTTACTCTAACAGTTTGGGTTACAATTTGAAAATTTCGAAAATATCAAATTTCGAAGTTTTTTGTATTGGAATGTAATATTCATTGTGAAAAATCCTGTATATCGTTCAAATGGCATAAAATTCACCCGCGTTAGGTATACTGAAAGTGAGGATCAGCAATACGAACACAGAAGAATCATAAAGCACTTTGTTGTGTTTCACAAATTTTCCACAAAGCTTCCTTCAGTTTGCATATAGCAGATAGTGTATGGCACTGCAGCACGTACCATGACACCATGACAATAGGAATCTCTTGAATGGTATTTCTGATGTTATCTTTCAAGTGAAATGCAGTTTGCAGACAAAATTGATACTCTTTGGATTTTAGATATCCCCACAGCCATAAATTTATTGGTGTCAGATCAGGAGACTTTGATTTCCTCAGAAACGGGAAATGACGGGAGATAACTCTTTCACTAAAGTGTTGAATTATAACATGATTGACTGAATACCATAGGGAATGCGGGAGAGAGCCAATTTGTATCTACACCACTTGAGATGATGTCTGAATACATGATGATGAGAATCGCTACGGAAACATGTTTAGGTCCGAGCTCAGAATCTTGCGAACAGTTTAATTCGTGAAATTCAGAACACGTGAAACATTTCGTTTACTTGCGGGACGAACTGTGTGTATCGTGGGATAAACTTCTGCAGCAAATTACACAGAAAATGAAGGTTGTCCAGACCAAGGTCAATCGCATGTGAAACTAGTTTCTTCAAATGTATGAATCGAGTCCCTTACAAATTTATAGTGCATTTTGATAATAAATCTACCATTAAAATAAAAAAAAATCTTTACGATTTATCCACGTTCTTTCCTTGAAAGGGGCATTTTGTTTAGAACAGCAGAAAGCAACATCCACACTTCGCATTTCAAAGGACATTTGTTTCACTTAGTGTCAGTCATGGCCGGGTCTTATGTAGAATCCGAAATTCGCTTTTCTTTTTTTCTTCTTTCGTTTTATGGAAGAATAATCAGGCTGGGATATCAGTCTTAGAAACGGTTGACATTTGACGTAAATGAAATTAACGTTGATGCCCTTGAGCACGACAAAGACTTGTATACTTTTCCTTTGCTTAGCTCTTTTGATTTCCGTGGTATAGGTGCCAATTCATGACTATTTAGTGTTTTTCAGTATGCAATTGACATTCCAAAAAAAAAAAAAGGAATGGGTGTTGCCATTTGAAATTTTTGAAATTTTCTCACTATAACCATAATTGTTTGAGTGACACTCTCTTGAATGAATACATTATGCCAAAATTTCATTCCGTTTCTGTGAATGGTATGATAGTTAGGGCCCAAATGTCAGGACAATTTTTATAATTCCCCTATAATATATACCCTATTATAATCCCCCTATATATATATATAAGATAAACATCAAAAATATGAAATTGGAAAAAACAGTGAAAACAGTTTTTTGCTTTATAATTATATATATATATATATATATATATATATATATATATATATATATATATATATATATATATATATATATATATATATATATATATATATATATATATATATATATATATATATATATATATATATATATATATATATATATATTTATATATATATATACATAAATTCTTCCACTATCCCACTAAATAATTTACTTAAATACTGCGTTCCAAAACAAATGGAAGACTATGCAAAGTCATGATAATCCATTTGCCAATGAATTGTAACTGGCTTTTATTGAGAACTTATGAAGTTTGCTATCCAGATGAATTATTATGAACGTAAACAGCAAAACAATGCTTTGGAATTTCTATGCTCAATTTTTAAAGGAATTTAAATCATCTGAATTATCTTTTACAAGTACTTTAACTATAAATATATTGAAATGTTATTTCGTAAATATTTCATTAACTTGTTCAAAATATTTTGAAGTAAATTCAAATTAGAGTATTTACAAATTAAATTTGTAAAGTTCACAAAATTAGTAATTTGCAAAGTATATTTTTAGTTTTGATATTAATTATAATAAAGTTTCCTATGCAGAAAACACTATAAATATCTGTCACTATATTTAATATGAAGTAATTTTCAATTCCTTTATTTACAAGTGCTAATAAACACTTATTTCTGTATATTAAGCTCTGTAATTTAAGTAATCATTATGATTTAAAATTTTGAACACTATTTTCCGAGATTTAAATTTGTAGTTTATAATGATCTAAAATCATTTAAAATATTTTAAAATTCAGAAATAATTTATTGAATTTTTATTCGTTAAATATATATTTATCAAGTTTTATCTGTTTAGAAAAAATATTGTCTAAACTGCATATAACTCGGACTTGCGTTATATTACACAACATTAATTTACTCTGCAGATAACATTTTTGTTTTACAAAGTATTATGACATATGTTACGCATAAAGATTTTATAAATAAATAATATTCCTCTTTTAATAGAAAATTTTTTATTAAGTGATATATTTGAAAGTAAAAATCTTTATGGACATAATATATTTCTAAAGTATTCACAATATGTTTTAAAATAAATTAAATACTTTTTTGAAGTATTATGTCTGCTTTTATACAGCTTCCTTGTACAAACGTTATTTCTATAAGCCAAACAAAATTGATATACTATAAAAATTCTTAATGCTTCTAGAATAAAACACTATTAAGCATTTCATAAGATTTGCAAATAGTTAAATAATAAATTGAATTTTGAAATAAATCACAAGTATTAATTAACACTGATTTATTCCAGTGAAAAAATAGAAAAATATAAATATTTTATGAATATTATATTTGAATGATATGAATAGCAAAATTTTCCTATTTAGTAACATTTACTTTTTACTTATCACTCGGAAATTATTTATATGAATGCGTTCAAAATTAAACAATTGTCTCTTAATGATTATGAAATAATTTATTGAGTTAGTTTGACATAAAATAATTAATTAATTTTATAAATACTTTGTGAAAATGATATATATATATATATATAAATATATATATAATTATATGTATATATATATATATATATCATCATATATATATATATATATATATATATATATATATATATATATATATATATATATATATATATATATATATATATATATATATATATATATATATATATATATATATATATATATATATATATATATATATATATATATATATATATATTATCTTGGTAAGATTGCCATGTGCCATGTACGGTGTTCAAATATTCAGAGAATTTTGATTTAATGCATCAGTTTAGTGTCACATTTGAGATAATTAACGCCATTACTACTTGTTAAATATTTGTCGTACCTAAATCAGCAAATGATAATGTGCCTCATTTATAAGAAAATTTAACATTATCTACTTAAGAAATACTAGATTTTTTTTTATTATAAATTATTGTAAAAATTCAAACAAAACTTATTTATAAATAAATTTTGTCAAAGTATTAACTAGATAGTTGGGATTAATGCTATTAAATCCCTTTAAAAGAAGAAGGATAATGTTTTCACAAGATTTTTTCTTAAATGTTCTAGCATTTCTTTCTAATTAATCCACATAAATCCCTCACTTCATAGAAGAATTATTCACCTCCTTGAATTCGTCCCATAAAATTCCATGGTCCTTACGTCTAGCGCGTTCATTTAAGAAGAATAAAAAGGAAAAAAAAGACATAAAATCTTTCTTCACCGCATGCAGTGAGGCTCTGGACTATAATGACCCAATCAATAAAGAAAGTACGCGAGCCGTCTTCGCTCATTACTACAGGACCTATCGTACGACCATGGGCTTAATTTATGATGCAAGCATAAGTTGTCGCCTGGATTACATGTTACTGTAACACTAAAATAGCAGAGCCTGTCCATTTTTGGCGCGATTTCGCTATTTTTTCTACTTTCTTATGCCATATGTTGAGTTAATTAAGAAAAGAATAATGTTAGTAGCAATGAGATAGAACAGTAAAAATAAATAAAAAGGCAATAAAAAGCAGCATGATGTTTGCTTATTATGAAAAAACATGCGTTTCTTACATAATTAAATAAATTCATATCTAAAGAAAAGTTAAGAACTTAATTACAAGGGATGTATCCTTATGCAGCGAAATTACCTTTTGGTTTTTAAATTACTTGCTCCTTTTAGGTACATGTATTAAATAAATAATTTCTTTTAATTTCTTTATCAAGAAAATAAATATGTTAAGCAGGAATTAAAATAGTATAATTATTCATACTTTATATTTTTTAGAATATTTGTTCAAACACGCACACACAGATATATACATATGTGTGTATGTATATATATATATATATATATATATATATATATATATATATATATATATATATATATATATATATATATATATATATATATATATATATATATATATATATGACAAATCCAAACAAGAAAAAATATTAATTACAATAGAAACAAACATATAAAAATAATAAAAAAATAGCAGTCATGTTTACAAATAGAAACTAATGTACATTTAGGTTTACTAGCATATTCTGACAATATACTCATGAGTAAATTATATTTGGTAACTTTTCGATATTAATGTTTCAGAAACTCTTAATTGGATTGTACATGTTTTCTGTCTCAAATTATCATTAGAATATTTATTGTACCTCATTATGTTTAAGCGCAGCTATTAAACACGTGTTTCCTTTATAACTATAAAAATGAAATATCAATTCTGTTTTTCTATAAATGTTTTTAAAATGAATTTAACTTTTTTATTGTTTAAATGTTTTAAAGCAATATAATTGAAATTTGTTGGAATTTTCAGATTACATTTATTCTACTAAGAAAAAAAAATAACAAGAAATGGTCAGACATGAAATAGTATACACCAGTGCATTACAAGATGTGAAGTGAAATTTATTCATATTTAAATATAAGTAATAATGAAATAAATTACTTGTATAATGCAGAAAGGATTTGTACTAAAAAAATATTATTTACGAAATAAAATTTTGGAAACATACTAAAATATATAGCAGGACATTTCCGTTAACTAATTGTACAGTTAAAAGCTAACATTATTTAATTAATAAATTTCAAATTTTATTCTTTATTGTAATTATACCAACGTTCTTAGTGATTACATCTTTTTAAATTATTACTCATATACAGTATACAATTTTCTATAAGAAATTTAAAATATTGGATACATTCTCATATAATAATGTCATTTATTATATGAGATATTTGGATATTTTTCGCAGTTTAATTTAATTTTCTTAACACAAAATTGACTATTAAAGCATATTTTGATATATATTATTAAGCTACATAGTTAATTTAATACCTTTATAGTTGAATTAATATTTCATATGTTTCATTTAAATAAGTGCAAAAATATAACTTATTAGCTTTACGCATCTAAAAATAACAATTTTTATTAGCGTATTTCTATATTGGATATATAATTCTATATTAGATATTACTTTGAGGATATAAACTAATATACGCATGCCATTTAAAAACTAAAGGAAAATAATTTAATTTACAGGAAAAAAAAATTAGTACTCAGTCAAATAAAAGAGATTTTAAGGACAGTAATATAATAAAACAAGACAAATATCTATACAAAAACCATATCATAAATTCATTAATTTATTGGTTATCTCTTAAATTATGAATATAAATAAAGCTATTAGAGTTTTTGAACCAAATATATATTTAAACATATGATGAATACGTTGAAACACATAAAAAGAAGTTTCAGTTTTTTTATAAAATATGGAAAATGACTTCTTAGTTTTCTAAATTAAGTGTCTAGACTAAATAAAAAATACACAATTTTCATACAGGATATAAAATTTCTGTTACGCACTCAAAAATATTGTAAACAAAATAAAAAAAAAATAAAAAAAACATTCATTCATGACATAACTGTCTATTTAAAAAATGACATATGAATTCAGAGAAAAAAAATGACGAATTGACATTTTGAAGTTTTAAAAAATATATTTGGAAAATCACGTTTTATTTCGTCCACTATCATGATAAAAGAGCAGGAAATATATTTATTTGTTTTTCGAGAGATTGAGAAGCGTTAGACACAGTTTGTGTTCTAGCTTACTTATTTAAAAAAATATATTAAATAGTTATTCTTATTAAAAATTTTACTTGTTCTGTATTAACATTGTTGCTTTTATATTTTTTCTTATAAATGCATTGATTTATTTTATAAAAATTCAACTTATTGGATCCATTCGTGTGACATAATATGAAACCAAAATCTAAGAATGAAATGACAATTATTTTAGTAATATCTTACAAATAACTTTACCTTCTTCGAAATAAATGACATCTTAGAATAATGTTATAATTTATGTTCGATAAATGTAAATATTTTGATAAATATATAAATATTCTTATATACCTTTGTTTTTTTAAAATCAACATTTATTTTTATTGGATTATAAGTTTAATTACGTTTAAAGGATAATTTCATACTTTGAAATGATATTAATATTGCATTTATTTAATTTTTTTATTTAAAATAAATGAAAATACAAATGAAACTTTTTTACTTAAATTTCTTTTAAATTAGTCAGAAAATTATTATAGTAATTATAAATTTTATGCTCATTACATTTGTTAATGCAATTAAATATATTCTTTGAAAAATTTATGTTTAGGAAAAAATCTGAAATGTGTGTACCACAAAATGGAGGAAGCATTATTAACTAATTTTATTTCACTGTATTGTTACTTTTAAAAATTATAAGAAATATTTGGTACATTTGTGATTTATGACTAATTTTTTTATAGAATTATTTTAGTTTCAATGAGTACATTAAAATTTGTTTACTTTAGTAAAAAATAAGAAACTCTGGTGGTATACATTGTTACATATTATAAACTGAATGTGAATTTAAAGCTATTTATAACCAGGATATACAATGAAAGAAATATGCATTATGAATTTCTTTTCGGCAGAAAAATAAATTAGACTATTTAGTCTTAAAATATTATTTTAACAATATGAATTCATTTAAGAAATACCAGAAAATTTATTTTTAATCTTCTGTATTAATTTGCTATTTTAGAAATAAATGTAAATTGAATGCAAAATGTATTTTTGTCACTAAGAATCTCATTAAATTTAAAATTCTCCCTATAATTAAAAACACCATTTTATTTCAAAATATCTATCCATTATTTTAAAAGTTAAATATTAGCTGATTGAGAATTCTTTACTTTAATTTGTTACAAATATCCTAAAATAATATGTGAGTATAAGATAAATGCACGTAGAATATCCATATTTATAAGTAGACAGTTTTTAATTGAAATTACCATTTATTGTGTCTTACTTTTTGAATTTTAACAAGAAACAATTAGTTATTTTATTCAAGTCTAGAGAATAAATTTGTCAATTAATCAATTGAAACGATTTTTTTTATTTTAACTGCCATTTGTGTCTTAACTTGTTGTTTGGTTTTATTTAAGCATACAATAAGCACTTTTTTATATTTAAAGAAAATTTTCCACGCATTTCTAAATTTTTAAAAAAAAAAACCTTAAAATTTTTTTCAATATTATAAAAACGTTTTCAGAAAAATAATATTTTATTTAAATGATACCTCAGAATATTTTTTGTTTAGATTCTTATTGAATAATATAATTTCTTGAAAAATTAAGTTATCTTAAATAGTTATAAATATATGTGAATTATAGTTCTGCAACTCTTTCAATCTTAAAAATAGAATCAATCTAATTAAAATTATAAAAGTTGATTCACACAATAGTTTACTAGTTTATAGCTCTTGATATTTTTTTATTACTCACATTATTTTGAAGATTGCAACGTGAGGTACCAGAGAAATGTTTAAGTTAGTGGAAGCAAGAAAGAAATTGGCGTCTTGTTTGGCGACAAAAGTAAATGACAGGTAACCCAAACTTCGTATTTTCCTTTCTGTACTTATTTGCTTCCTAAAAGTGCTGAAACAGTTGAGTGGTTTCCACACCGCGTCCGTTTCCTTCAGAAGAAGAAAACATTAAGGCCTCAAAATGTCACTGTTTAGCTGTACTAAAACTGTTCTCGGAGCTCGACGCGATTTGGGTTTATCTCACTAGCATTTCACTGAGTATGCTTCGTTAGGTATTGAATTACGAACAAGAAAGTATTCTTCTTTCCAAAGAAGCGGTAAAGTAAAGAATTACTTTTATTTTGTTGCACTTATTTTTACACGAAAAAAATATTATTAATAGAAGGAAATTTCTATTATAATTTCACCAAGCTTCACAAGACCATCAACAATATACTTGTTAATAAAAGTTATTGCTAAGTGAAATACTATTTTGTTTTACAATGTTCTGTTCTAAATATGTTACATAAATTTTAAAATGACATGCTTCCCACAAGGAAACTAATATGAGTAAATTTAAAAAAAAACTATTTAATGTTAACTCGTGGGATTATATTTAAGTATTTCCCGGTAGAAATGTTTATTTTTTAATAATTATATATAAATTCTGTAAAAGTAGTACTTTTTGAACTGTAATATTAAATGTACAAATTTTGTTGTGCAAAATACTTAGTTAAAGGAAATATTATTTTAAACTTTCTTATTTTAAAATGGAATTTTATTTATGCAAAGACAATGCATTTGTAAGTTATCGGCAGAAAACCCACGTCTTACATTCATGTTGATGTTATAGGTTAAATCATTAGCATCAAAGGTGTTTTCATCTCCGGAATCTGGGAATTAACAAGAGTGCTTGTGCAAGATAAGAAGCAAGAAATACGGTCAGCATAATAGAAGATCTTCTTATTTGTAAGTTGCACGGCCGTAATTGCCACTGTGGAATTTTTTAAACACCGGCTCATGGAAATATACATATGTACTTATATATTATGATGTGCAGATTTCTTTACATTTTCATTGGATGGAATGCTAAGGATTCTTAGAACCAAAGGAATAACAAAAGATTTCAGCAGATATAAGATGCTTAAAACATAAGGATTAGGGTGCTGCTATGAAATATTTTAGGCACTATATAACATATTAGATTAGCATATATAATAGATTAGCTTAATTTTTTTTAAATATTTCTGGAATCTTCATATTTCAGAAATATTTAAAAAAAATTAAGCTAATCTCTCTCTCTCGAAATATATATATATATATATATATATATATATATATATATATATATATATATATATGCAAATTTAAAAATATTGTGTAAATATGCTCAATTGTTTTATGCATTTTTTTGTAAATTCCATTTTTATATATCAGTATAAAAGAAAAACGTCCCTTTATTTTAATAACCTGCATTTTAATTGAGTTTATGAAAATCATCTAAAAATTTAGTATATAATAAAGCTTATAAGGGACGTTTTATTTTAGCTGACTGTATAAAATTCCTTAAAAATATTTGGATAAATGGAAAAATAAATCAAATCTAGGCTGAAAATGGTAATAAATTTAAGAAGCTAAAAATATTTAAGAAATATAAACTAAGTAAGTTAAGCAGGAATTTTTAATGTCACATGAGTTGTTAATAAGTTTTTTTTAAATTTAGTGAGTGTCTCTGTAAATGAATAATAAATATTCTGTATGATTGCTCTTCGTTAAAACCTATAAAATTGTACTATGGTGCAACCATTAGATTCATTCTTTAGAAATATATTGATGCAATTCAAAGACACAGGTAATTAAATATAGCATGAAATCTGAGTAAAGTTTAAAACAAACTGCTTCTAATTCTGAGAAGGATCTGATTGCACAGTGCAGTATACAACAGAGAAGTTCTAATGCATCATACGGTGAATCTTCTTCTTCTTCTTAGGGTTGGGTTTGTATGTGATTGGGCACCTCTGCTTTTATCAGCATTTTGTACCGTTAACTCCAGACCCAATGTTTCCTAGTTACAGTTGCTCGGGTCACTCACTTTATTAATACAGTTTAATAACCCTTTAATGGAGTCTAGGTGTCACTCTCTAGTATGGATGATGCCTAAAGAAGTTAATTTAGGGAGACAAGGTAGTTTGTTTCTTTGTTTGTCGCTCAACAGTCATTTTCTGCACATGTAGGCTAATTAGAACGGGACCTACTCTTAAAGTGAATTCCGAACTACTACAAACATCCATGCATAAGGTGGGATTCGAACCCACGAACTGATGAATATAAGGCAAAAGGGAGTTCAAGGGCCTCGCATTCGTAAATGATATGCTTAGCCGTTTCCTCTTGCATATGACATACGTAGATAGGGTCTTGCTGAAACAGTCCCATTTTATGGAGGTGTTTTCTGAAATAGTAGTGCCCAGTTATTAAGCCTACGATTAAACGTACCTTCTGCCTAAAGTATCTGAGAATTTCAGAGGAATTCGAATGATCCACAAATCACAAATTTAGCATGAATTGGACCAGGAGTACTAAGCAAAGCTTCATACATCTTCTGTTTTTCCCATCTAAGAACATTGGTTTCTGCGGTCTTCAAATTGATTCACAAAAATGTTCTGCACCGATGGGAACAAAAGACTATCCTTGTTTAGCAAGTTCATCAGCCATTTCATTACTTTCGATACCTTTGTGCCCTGTCACCCATACAAGGATCACCTTGTTTCTAGTTACCAATTGGTTAAAAAGGTTTCTTCATTCCAAAATCATCTTAGATTTGATTTCGAAAGATCTGAGCGTTTTTAAAGTGGCTTGACTGTCACTAAAAATAATAATCCGCTTACCGTGGTAGCCCTTCCTCATTTTTAGTCGCACACAGTGGATATTGGCCAAAACTTCTGCCTGGAAGGCTGTAACGTATCGCCTAAGGCTTACAGATAGGCTGGTACTTGGTGACACGCCGCATACTCCCAGTCCTGAGAGCCTGTTTTTCAGTGATCCATCGGTGTACCAGATTAAATATCCTGTTTTAGTTTCCAATATGTTGTCCCATTTGTCATTATTTGGAAAAACAATTTCAAATGTCCTTTCAAACATGTATGGCTTTTCCATGATGTCCGAGGCTATAAGGAAAATAAGATCTCGGATATTCCCGGTAATACCCCTGTGCCTTTTGGCAACAAGCTGGTCATACCATTGGTATTGTAACTGAATTCTGTATGCAGTCATTCTGGCAGTGCTGCAGATGAAGATGTCTAAGGGAGATTCAACATAACTTCCAATGCTCTAGTTGGCGCGGTGGACATTGCTCCTGTGATGCAGAGACAGGCCAGTCTTGGTAAACCTTTTAGTCTGTCAGTCACAGTCTTTTGTTCCACTTACGCCACCAGATCACACAGTCATATATGAAATTGTGCCTGATAATAGGTGTGTACATCCAAAACATCATTTTTGGATGTAGACCCCAGTTTTTACCAAGAATTCGCCTGCAAATCGTAATGATTTTCTTTGATCGGTTAATTTTATCATCAATGTGCTTATTCTAGGTGAGTTTTTATCTAAATAAATGCCCAGATACTTCACCTCTGAAGCCACATTGATTTCAACATCAAAACGTCTTGGTATAAAAAACCCACCCGTTTCCTTTTGCATGTAAAAGGTACAGGGTAGGTCCTCTGAAGATTAACCATCAGGTCAGTATCCATGCACCATTGACCTACATAACTTAAAACATCCTGCATGAGATGACAAGTTATGTCAAAATTTTTACCAAGGATGAGGTTGACAACGTCATCAGCATATCTTTGCCTATAGTAGCCCCTATCATTTAGATATTTTATAAGGCTATTTACTACTAGCTTCCAAAGTATTGGTAAGAAAACACCTGATTGAGGACAACCTCAAATGATTTCAATTTTTTTCAAATGATTCATCGAAGGTGCTCATTTGTATACATATATCCGAAATTTTAGGCCTCAATCTAAGTACACAGCGTCTGATTAATCCCTGCCTCTATAAGTGCATTGAGGATAGATAGATGGGAAATGTTACCAAAATCACCTTGGATGTCGAGGGAAGTTGCCAAGGCAATTTCTTTTTGATCCAGAGTGGTTTCAATCTTAGAAACTAGCTGATATAGAGCAGTTTCAGTAGATTTGCTGGGTTAATAGGCAAATTGAAGAGGATGCAATGGACTATTATTTCCCAAGTAATCTCTAATATGCCGATCACGTATTTTCTCCATAATTTTCAGAAAGAATGAAGAAAGACTGATTGGTCTGTAAGACTTGGCCTGGTCATAACTGTCCTTGCCAGGTTTAGGAATGAAAACAATCCTAATCTTCTGCCATATATTTGGTATATAACCCAGTGCTAAGCTAGCTCTGTATGTTCTAGTTATCACTGGTATGATAACCTTCTCTGCCTTCTGGATCATGATGGGTATAATTCCATCAAACACTTGGTTTTTTAGAGGTTTAAATTCAGAGATTGCCCTTTTAACAGTTTTACAGTTAACGATATTTTTAGCTATGGTCCATTGATCTGTTTGCAAAGAGCCAATGTAGTGCTACCCCTTGTTTCTATAAATATCTCTAGCACCTGGAAAGGGGATTTGGTCATAATTTCCATAACCTCTTTCCCGGAAGCAGAAAAATTACTCTTCTAGTCCTTTAAGGTACCAACCAAAATATGTTCATCCCTTTTGAGGAGTTTTTGGAGTCTAGCTCCTTCAGAGATAGAATTTATCTCTTTAGAGAGCTTCCTCCAAGAGTTAATTATGCTTTTCCTAACAAGTTTGTTATAATTAGTGAGAACCGTTTAATAGTTCTCTCATAAACCATTTTTCTTAGCTTAATTAAAAATCTTCCTAACATTTGCCCTTTCGGCTGCTAGAGAGTCTTTCCCCCAAGGACATTGGAGCTTAGCTCTCCTAGTACGAATAGGGAAATTGTTATGATAAGTATACTTGTGTGCAGAAGGTCTGCTGTAACTTCTATCTAGAAGTTATCTTTAATAGGTTTTTTTCCTGAGATTAACCAACCCAGTCAAATCCTCCTGGAATATTTTGCAGTCCGTCCTAACTGGGTCTCTCAACATGCGATCCAGACACATATTAGAGTGAATTTCAAAATGGTTGTTTTGATGGTCTGAACCAGAAGGTCTACTATCTTCTTTCCAATTTTTGATATTTTTGCTAATTAGCGTTGTCACTATAGTAATGTCAATTACTTCAGATCGATGGGAAATAATGATATTTGGTTCGTTGCCCTCATTTAGAATATCTAACCCGTAGTTTAGAAGGGATTCTAAAATGCACTCACCTCTTTTATTTGTCACCGTATTTCCCCAGACAACCTGTTGAGCATTACTGTTTAGTCCTAGGACTACATGTAAATTGTTGTCTCTGCAAAAGTTCATGAGCTTGTACAGAGAATTGTCAGGTGGAGCATTCTCTTCATAGGACAGATACACAGAGCCAAAAACAATTTCTCTGTCCCCTCCCTCTATGTTGAGTCTGACTTTTATAACTGTCAGGTCACTAAGGATAAATTCAGAGAGGTGTAAAACCTCAATGTTTTTATGTAAAAGTATGCAAGTTCTAGCGTTACTTTTGGTACAATAGATAAGCTTACCGTTATTCCTTTGATGCCACTGATTCTTCCCCTAACCAGCCAGGGTTCTTAAATCAGGGCCAGGTATATATCCCCAGCAAAAATTTTTTTACTGAGGTTAGTGGTTCCACTTCTACTGTGGTGGAGGTTGGCTTGAACTACCTTCACCCCCATCAGCAGGAGCAGGTTCGTCAAGCATTTTTGCCTGCACTTGGTGAAGTCCGATATGAAACTTATATCCCCTTGTACCAAGTGTGGCAGCATCTAGTTCGGGTAACTAAGAACGACGTTCTACCCAGGTGGGTCGTTCTTGATATTAAAAACGTTCCACTTCGTTGGGATGACCCCACCGTTCTGTGCCTCAGTTTTCCTCAAGACCTCTTTAGGCTCCAGTTTACTGCAGATTTTTGGCAGCTTTGCAATTATCTTGGAGGTTCTGACAAGTTTCCTTGCCTCACCCACCAAGAATTTTTGCTCCTGCCAAGGCCTTATGTCACTGACAGTCTGTTCCAGCCACTTTGAGCTCCCCAGATCTGCACAGTTGACAATAAGTGCCCAATTCTCAAATTTACAGGATACTAAGGTTGGAGCAAAACTCTCCCCATTCCTTTATATTTTCTCGGTTAACAAGAGTTCCAGGTCGGAGGCCTGTTCCTCTGTTAGCCATTTTTCAGGATCGCACTCTGTGAGCAAAGCCATCTTGACCACCATGAGAGCCGCCCTGTAGATAAATACCTAGGTCCTTCTTTCTTGGCAGGCTTTCCGGCTTTGCCCTGGTCGTCTGGTTGGCGGGACGCTTCTCGCCTTGGTTGTTTTGGGTTTTTCAACAAAAGACCCCTCAGCTATTTTGCGTTCCTTCACCAGCTTCCTCTTCTGGGCTAGAGAAAGTCTCCTTTTAAGCTTCAATCTGGTCAGAGAGTCAGTCATGCTAGGGATAGCTTCCTGACTCTCACCAGAAGAAGATGGTTTGGAGGTCATTTCTACCTTCTATGAGGGATTCATTGCTGCCCCTTTAGATAGCCTCTGCGTTCCCTTGTCTTTTTCAGCAAGGTCTGATTCATAGGCTTCACCTGCAAATGCAGAAATGTTTTTTTTAATTTTTTTTGTCTTTTAAGCCATAAGATAACAATTAATTAATAAGCTCAGGTAACACAACAGTCCATTCAGCATTACCTGAGTTAATGACAAGGAAAAAATTCTCTAGAAATTCACCAAGCAACTAGAGGCTCAGTTAAGACACCATTACCGCCGTGCCAAATAGCCTAAGCACGGGTTACCTAACACAAGGATTACGGGAGCTGGTTTGAGACCTCTGATTCTGTATTCAAGGTTATCCTGTCATTCCTACAGGACGTTCTGAGATCCACCACACACACACACACACACACACACACACGTATATATATATATATATATTTATATAATTAAGATTACCTAAAATTTCCTTCATATATTCTTTGTAGTCTATGACTCCTCGCTTTCAATAAAGCTTAGTAAACATAAGTTATTTAGAAAACTCTTCAGTTTAGTTTCTAATGTTGAACAATGTTAAGCAATCAAATTATATCATTTATAAATTGTGTATAATGTAACTAAATAACATTCAATATACATTTACTTTTGAATATAAAATTAATAATATATTCTTTTTTAAAATTTAACAGAAGGTATGATATTTAACTTTTAAATATAAATTCTATCATTTAAATAACAATTGCTATTGCATTTATGACATCATCGTCCACTATTTTTGGTTAAAAATTGTCAAAATTATAACATATCATTTGAAAGTTTATACTTATATATTATATGTAAAAAAATGAAATTTAATATTAAATAATTTCATATATTTTAATAACAATATCTAAACAAATAGATTATTTTCTAACAATTTTTCCTACATTTTTTTCGTATATGTTTCTTGTATTCTTAACCTGATACTATGTTTAGTAATTTTTAATAGAATAATTAATATTCTAAGTATTATGAGGAAAATTTTATTATTTAATAATTACGAATAAAATTATTTAAAAATTACAAAATTAACTTTGTTCTTACGGTATACTAATTATATCCAATTATAAAGATAGTTTTAAAAGATATAAATGAATATTTTTCATCTATGATCATTTTCTCCAACACATCAAAATTTTCAATACAACTAGAAATATATATTTGCTCAGACATATTTCTTATTTTGATACCTTTTTTTTTTTCAAAATAACACAAAGTATATATTTCAAAATACAAAAAAAAATTATGCATGGAAATGCATAATGTATTCCTGGATCTACAGTGATATATGAAGGCTTCTTAGTATTGCGATGTATTCTTTTCATTTTTCTAACAAAAAAACAAATACATTCAGAAAATAACTTGCTAATCAATAAATAAAAATCTATGCTTTTGGTATTTTTATAAATATTTTACCTAACATACATTAGTAAAGTGACAAAATTATTTAAATATTAATCAATGGAAAATATAAAAAAAATATTGTTAAAAATTACAGTTCTTAACTACAATATTTTTTTTAAAATTTAATTCTTAAATAATGCAAGTGTGAATGAGAACATATTTAGATATATACTGTAGAAAAGATAATATATATATATATATATATATATATATGTATATATATATGTATATATATATATATATATATATATATATATATATTTATATAATGTATACTCTATATATATATATATATATATATATATATATATATATATATATATATATATATATATATATATATATATATATATATATATGTATATATATATGTATATATATATATAATAATATATATATATATATATATATATATATATATATATATATATATATATATATATATATATATATATATATATATATATATATATATATATATATATATATATATATATATATGTATATATATATATATATATATGTATATATATATATATATATATATATATCTGATAACTCATATGCACTTTCTAAACATTCTCTATTTTTAATGGGCTTTAACTCAAAGAAGTATTGAATTAATGAAAATATAAATCAATTTTACTTTAAGAAAATAATATATGTGTGGGTTTATGTATTATACCTTTGAAGAGAAAATACTTTATTTGTTCTTAAACTTTATAAATTAATTGCTTAATTTATAAAGTTGAAAATCCAGTATAAGAAATATTTAAATTTAAAATTTGTTATACATATTTGTTGGACAAAGATTTTTAATTGTTATCAATTATTTTATTTTAATGTAGATATTAATAAGTCAATACAGAAATTACAATGAACTATTTGGAAAATGTAAACAACTCTGATTTCCTTTTTTGTTTTGAATTAAGCTTTTGAAGAATTTATATCAACAATTATTTACCTATTACACTTTGAAATACTATTAGTTAGTTTCATGATTTATCTGTACATCATCCTTTTATTTTAAGTACATCGAATTGCGATAATAACTATTTTTTTAGCATTTATCATATCTGCATTCACTAAAAGTGTTTCTCTGTATATTTTATTTCATGTTTTTTTTCTATTATGCAAACATTCCATTAAAATAGGATTAATATTTATATAATGTCTACATTGTAAATCTCTTACACTTGTTTTTGAATACAAGTTGAATATTAGTGTAAACATAGTGCTGGTTATAAGTAGATTGTGATACACACAATTTATATAAAATTTAACTTGGTACACATTACGCAATTTTATATAATTATGCATTATTATGCTTAATAATTGCATATATATTATACATCATAATAAAATGCTTTAAAACAAAATATTTGTTTTGGAGTTTTGAATAAAATATGAATTTAACCAAAATATAATGCAATGCAGAAGTTGTTAAGAAGATAAATAATTTGATCAATAAAACTAAATTTATTTTATATAATACTAAATTTATAATTAATCAATTTTATTAATATGCCTGATCAGTATAATGCTGCTAGAAAACAGTTATATTGTTGAATTTAACACGATTTTTTGTTAAATTTGCATTATTAAAAATTTAAAATTTCTAATCTACAAACATTCCATTCCTAATAACCTTGGCTTAGAAAATATAGAAAATTATATAAATTATTTTAATTTTAAAAAAAAATCTTTTATTGAAGTGTTGTCAAGAATCAATCATGCATTTGTTAATAAACAAAGAATAAATTAAATCGCTGTTTTTTATTTAAGAAAAAATAAATGGTAAATTTTCTAAGCAAGTAATATTAACTAAAATATATCATATTGTAATTTTAAACTTTCTATTATTAATTATTTTTGGAAAATCATTTTTAAAAAATTTATACCAAAATCCTATTTTCGGAAAAAATGCTCACATTGTTAAAATTTAATGGTTTTTACAAATATAATGTTTTTAAGAAATAAATCAAATGATTAAATATTTTTTTTTATTTTTGCCGCAAAGAATTATAAGTTTAAAAATTACCGCAATTATTAATTATGAATTTATATTCTGATATTATGACAATTAATTATATTTGATAAATGGTAATTTAGTAGTTTCATATTACTTAGTTACTTAAAAAGTATCGATCTTGGACCAACTAAAATTAATTACTACGAATAAACAATTGTTTCATTTTAATTTATATTAAAATAAAACATTCTTAAAAATTAACTTTGATAATGCATAAACAGGTAAGCATTTACAGGCACACAAACACATACACACATGTATGCGTATATGTACACACACACACACAGATATTTATACAGATATTTATATACAGATATATATATATATATATATATATATATATATATATATGTAGTAGTATATATATATATATATATCTCTCTATATATATATATAGATTATAGATATATACATAAATTGTGTGAAATTGTGTGTGTAGATAGTAAATATGTGTAAATTGTTGCATTTCAAAAGGTATAAAAACATTTCTAAGATCAAACTATCTTATAACAGAAGAGATACAAGCTTTCAGCTCACTCATCGAGACACATAAATGTCAATTTTTTATCACTATTCCTCAAACAGTAACAAAGAAATAGTTGCGGAATTCAAAAAGAAAATCGAGCCAACCATTATCGGTTTCGATCACGTGATCCACATCACGTTTGATTCTCTCCATCCTGAATCGAATGACAAATATGCCTGTCTGCCCTCCTCACTTCTCTTCATCCTCCCCACCACCCAAGATCGGAAGGTTGAACAGAATGTAATTTATTCGTTTTTCTTCCAAAGAAGGGAAAAGAAGTCCAGATCATTCGGTCGTCAGACCATTACGTTAGGGATATGTCTATCGGGAACTATGATGCTAAGTGACATTTTGTGTTCCGATGACACCGATTGCTGAGAATTCTTCCCCTTCTCGCTTTCTTCATTCCTGCACATTTCCTACCGGGAATCGTTACGGGAGAAAATGTGGCCATTTTCGAAGTCACAAAAGGGACTCTTTAAAGCGATTTTATAGAGTTTTATTGTTTATTGTATTGGATGCCCCGAATAACATTCTCTTAAGTTGAATCTAAAAATACCATTGTATCTTAATGTATTTTCCCATTTTGAAAACTCAAAGCTGATGAATGTGTTGCCATGAAGGAAATTGTCCCTCGGACTGTAATTTAGGTTGTTATATATGAAATATTTTAACAATTACAGTGTTAATACAAGATGCGACTAAAAATAATTTAAATATGTAAAAGGTAATTTTTGTATGGAAATGAAATATGAGATAATAAAATATCATTCCCTTTATAAGAATACGATACTTACAATTAAAATTAGTACGTATAGATTTCTTCACATAGGTCAGTTCTTACGTCTTATTTATATTTATAAAAAATAATGTTTAATATAAAACATTTTTAAACCAAATAAACACAATGACATTTCTTTTTTACAATAATTATGCATCCTGCATCTTTGCAATTTTAAATATATTAGAATAATGTAATTGAAATCAAAGTCCTCAAATAACAACACTTGCTAAAAAAAGCAAAGCTTTTTACCTAATCTGAAAGAGTATTTTACTAACATTATTGACGTTCTTGAGTCGTGATTTTAAAATAAAATTTTAATTAAAGGCAGTCATTCTCGGGAAACTTGCTTCACGAAAATATTAAAATGTAAAATGACATTACGTAATACTTGTTCGGACTTTTAATGTATTACTCATTAAAATCAAATTCATATTTTAAATGCTCACAACATTAGTAAAAATATGTTTCGGCAAAACAAATCACTAAAGTTAAATCTTTAATTTAAATATATAAATTAAAAGATAAATATAGAAATTTTAAGCTTAAATATTCATATGCTAACTTCTATGTATTTATTAAAAATATTTAATAAATAATCAACTCAGAATATATAATGATGATTTCATTTTAAGTTAAGAAAATGCATATATTTATAAACCATTCAGACATGAAAGTAATTGAATTAATTTCATTAAAATAACTTTTGATTTTAAGAAATGACTTTTTAAGAAGTAATCCGCATTCAAATAGAAAGAAATAACTACTGTTCAAATTCATTAAAGATATTTTAAAGTGTGTATTTTAAACTTATATCCCAATATATTTTTTTTGTTTACTTTAAATCGCTCACTCACATAAAGAGTTTTAATTTTATTTAAGTAATTTTAAGGTTAGTAAATATGAGTTCTTTCATAGATTTTAAGCTTATTATTAAACTTATATGGTTTTTTATATTAATAATTATACACATGCAGATCCTGATTTTACTAAATTAGAAATGAGACAGCATTTTGCATACAATTTCATTAACATTCGTGAATAGAGGAATAATTATTTTATCAAAATATTGAAGAATATCATCATAAATTTTATATTCAAATACACACTTCATCCTTGTAAATATTAACTTTAAGTAAAGTTCACTTTATACAATATTTTGGACTAATTGTTAAAACACATTCCTTTTTCTTTTATATTATTACTAAATAATGTTAATAAAGACTACAAACTGTTATTAAAAGAAATATTCGGAGCGTTCATTTGTGTGTGTTTAAAGTATTTATATGGTTTATGAAGATTTCTCTAAGCAACTGATGAAACACTGGTAGTGATTCTTTCACGGATAGTAAGTACAGAGTGAAAAACAGATAAATATTCTAAGTAATTGCAATTCTTGTATTTTTAATTATTTTTCAAATTTAAAGCTACTAAAGCACTCTAAACAGATATTTTAGAATAATTTTGGAAAAAAGAAATGAATATTTGTAATCTAAATTATGCATTTGATATATTCTGATGAACTATTGAATTTCCTTTCAGTCAAATATGTATTCAACTTTTAAAAAAAAATGAAAAATTGAAATCTCAGAGGTACATTTATAAAATATTTTTTCCACATTTTGCTCACTTATCTTTATATATTTAAATATCCATGCATTAAAAAAACAATGATTCAATTTGTTACTTTAGACAGGTAAACAACAAGCAATATTCAAAAGCTAAATTTAAAAAGCTAAGAAAATATTTTATGTAACAGAATATATATTAAAAAAACTACATATTTTAAATCAGAATGGCTACATATAATCTGAATTCATTTTCTACAATATATGCGTGTGTGTCTAATTAAATTATAAAATGCTACTCATTATTATTCTGTTCTCATATTATATGACCATAATGAAATTATCCAAAATTTTACAGTGTACTATAAGATCAATTATTTATTCACGAATTGTTTCACATTATTGGAAGTTTTTGTTTGATAAAAATAGGACCAATATTGTTTGATAAAAATAAAGATATCATTTAAATTCTATGTAAATTATTTTTGATATATTAGTACTTATTATTATCTTCTACAAATACTCAAAAATAATCATTATTTATTGCAAATGAGTTCTTGATGTGAGATTGAGGATAATGTATTTTTTTAATTTCGTATTTAATTGATATTTTATTCATCAAAATAAAAAATTCAAAATAGTTGTCATTGCCGAAAGAGTAATATACGTTAAAATGTATGGTAAGCGTGTTTTTATTGAATTTTCCATTCCTTTATAATTTTTATAAATGTATTTGCTATTTTAACATTAGTTTCAATTATATTTATATGCTTAAATATAAGTACTGTTTAATGAGATATTTCTACGTATGTTAAAAGACAATTCTCAACGAAAATACGATGATAATTTGAAAATGAAAATTAAAAAAAGAACACATTTAAGTAAGTAGTAAATTTTAAATTTAGAGAAATTATTTAAAGGAATGTATTTTTTAATGTATCAAGTACATAAGAATTCAATCAATCTGCAAAAACATTTTCAATAGTTGTGCTTTGATTAAGGGATGGTGTTTAGAGGGAATTTTATTTTTAAAAGTCAATATATTTTGAAAAGATAATGACAAGGGACTTTAATAATATAAATGAAATTTAATTAATTGTCAACTTGCATAAGCTGTTTTCTTTCCTAGAGATCAAGTAATAAACTTTTTCATAAATGTCATTTAAAATGAGTGGTGTATCCAATACTTCCAAAATTAAAGAATAAATTATTTGCTTGAAGATTAGAAGATTGAATTTTGAGTATTAATACATTTCAAAAGACTTATATTCAATAATATTGCTTTAATGCTTTAATATTTTACTCTGCTTTATACGATTTATTTGTAATCAAAAGAAAAAAGTAATTTCATTTCATACAATTAATAATAATAATATATATATATATATATATATATATATATATATAATATATATATATATATATATATATATATATATATATATATATTTTATATATATATATTATATATATACTATAATATATATATATATATATATATATATATATATATATATATATTATATATATATATATATATATATATATATATATATATATATATATATATATATATATATATATATATATATATATATATATATATATATATATATATATATATATATATATATATATATATATATATATATATATATATATTGATTTTTGTATAAAATTTAAAATTTTACAAAAAAAAAATATACATTCATATGTTGGTTCATTATTATACTTTACTTAATTATTTTAATACTAGTTAAGTTTGTAATAATTGAAAAACAAAAATTAAATACAGAAATTTGTTTCAATATTTAAATATACTTATAAGTACTGTGGATTAATCCATACTTTTACAAAATGGCTTAGCGTAAAATAACATGAATATTTCAGGGAAATTTCTACATTTACATTTTAGAAATCTCAATCATGCGCCAGATTAGTTCATTAGTATTTGAAGAATTATTTTAATTATCAAATCCTATTTAACTTTAAATAAACAATAATACATATAAT